>LPNX010323960.1:203865-236981 GCA_001517045.1 Pseudotsuga menziesii | reverse complement strand
AAACATTCTTGGCCACACGTGTATAATCACACTTAAAATAATGAACCATGAAGATCTCAAGAGCCTTGATATGAAATATTTTTTATATCATGAAAGTTATAATTCAAAAATAGAAGGCCCATCTATGGACTGTGAATGTACATGTATCAAAAACATATTTGATGTACATGTGTAAAAAAAAGTACATCTGTCATGGACCACACCCCTATACTCTAACTACAGATTGTACATAAAGATACATATTTTTCCTGGACTAACACATTAAAAATCTAACTTTCTCTTGTTTTTCCCGGACCCTGGTGTTTTTCACCTCTGTATATGACCACTGCGCATCTCTGGTGACTGCGAATCAATGACAATATTTCTTGATCAGGTAATTGAACTAGTATTGTCCAGTAATAACAAAGTTTGAAAATTTAAAATATGACTCAATTGTAAATAAAACAAAGACTCACTGCATCTGTCGGGGGTATAGGTGTCTCTGGTGTCGGGGGTATAGGTGCCTTTGGTGTCCTCCTCCTTGCAGAGAGTCTCTCTGCAATGCTTCTCTGTGAATAAAAAAAATATGTCAATTATCTCAAGAATTATCAACATGTACATGAATGAGAAAGTACTAATCAATTATGTAAAAAATGAACATCTCACAGAAAAAACAATTTCTAGGGGATTATGCTGGGATGTTTCAGTAGTAAGAGGAGCCGTAGGTTGAACATCAACCTTAGTTGCGTGCACTAATGGACCAGGGTGTGGCTAAATTCACTAAATGATAAAATAGTTAGACATCATGCATGTCCATAAACAATACAAAAGAAATGTACAATTACAAATATTCAAGTGGATGTACCTCAGTGTGACTTATCCCTATTGTAGATGCAGCATTGACCGCAGCATCAACAAACCCACTAAGGTTTGGCATGGATGACTCTACATATTGATGCTGTAAACATGTGAAAATAACATTAAGAAAAACTACTTGTGAAGTGAATTCATAGCTAACCAACATCTGCCATTGGAAGTGTGTACATTTCTATGGGATGAGAAGGTTGATCCTCATGCACACCCACTCTGTTCAAGGAAGAGGGTCATATGGTGTAAATAACCCCCTTATCTACGTTTGGACTATGGGGAGATCCAAACCAAAGAGGTGGGGCAGGGATCTGCGATGATGTTTCCGTTCATAAAGTGTTACCATAGTTAGACATGGAGTTGAATGGATGGAATAACATGTACTGAAAAAATAACATGTTGTAATATACTTACCCCTACCTGGGACATATCTCCCCCATGGGAGTGACCGCTTCCATCAATTTCTTGTCCCTCTTCATATGCTAATAGCATTTGGAATTTTAAAAATTATAAATATGAGTGATCTATAAAAGGAATGTACAATAAGAAATTTAAATAATTCAAACAATATTCAGTCATAACCCATGTACTTACATTCTTCAAGTAATCGTAAATTCCACCTTGGACTATGTCGTTGATATCAACATCTCCAGCATCACATTCTAAGTAGGGTTCCTGCAACTTCAAAATTGTAAATATTAGACAATAAATTAATCAAGACTAACACATGCATTAACAAAATGATAAATGTTTAAATATTATCTCAATGGTGGTTGTTTGGGCCTCTGGTACAACCAACCTCAGGTACAACCACACGGGGTGCAGCACCACCCCCGTGAGAGGCATCAATCTCCTACAAGAGTAAATATTGCATATATTATGAATCTTTTGATATGTTACATACAGTATGGAAAAATAAAAAATTGAACAATAATAGAGTTTTAAAACAATGTCCTTATCTGACCACCAGTCATCGTAGTGGTACCATGTCTTGGTCCAAGACCATAACAGGGTTTCCCACATGATGTGCAGACATGTGGCTCACTCTGAGGCACATGGGATGTTAGTCTATCCCCACCAATAGATGTCCCTCCACCACCAAAAGCTACTGGTTGTACACCAGCAGAGGAAGAGGGCATTCTCTGGTCAATAGTGGTCGTGTGTCGAGAGACCATCTCAGCTAGAGTAAAAAATGCCTCCTATGTCTGGGAAACCATGTCATGTGCAGGAGGGATTTCTGCCCTCGGTAGCTGGGCACAAGATGCAGCTATCTATTGATTGGCATCTCTATGCCTAGCATTGGGTCGATATTGGGGCATCCCCCTACCAACTCCCTGGAAGCCCAACATGTCAAAATAGTTGACATGTTTCCCCATCACAAACTTTGCGTACAAATTTTGGAGGAAGTACAATGGTACTTCCCTATTTTTGTGAGGGGGAATGTCAAAAACCATGTACCACCTATCCATCCAATTGTCTCTGATGGGTGGAAAGGTGCACCACTCAATAGAAATATGTGGCCTATTGATCTCTAGAATGTCATTTGTCCCAGGAAGTCTAAACAATGTATAGATGTGTTGTTTTGTTATTTTGAGCTTTTTAACCCCATTGTAGCTCAACCCATCAGCGTATTGTTTTTTTTCCTCTCCCTGTATGATGCAACGCTATACAAAGCATCATTCGATCTTGTGATCGTATCAGCAATAGACAACAAAGAATCTGACAAGGAGCGAAGCTCATCTCCACCCCTCCAAGATGAACCAATCTCTCTCAGATGGCCAATAACCCTTAGTATATCGTCATTGTTATCCATAGTAGCCACTGCAATCATAAATACAAATAAAATATCGTTAGAAATATAAACACATGATATAATGACATCTCTAAGCACTGGAAACTGTATAATTAATGTACGACAAATAACAACATAAACTAAATCTATCATGTAAATTTAAAAATTGATCTTGAATTTTACAGTAAAGAATAAACATTTAACATTTTTTCAGTTCATATTTATGTCCTAAATTCAAGTATTAATTCCAATTTTTAAGTATGCATGTGTACATAAAGTGTCTTGAGTGCATATGTTGATTGTGAAGCTCCTCTAGCTTATGTTAACTCTTGGATTATGAAGTTTAATTGAAATTGTGAGGTGCTGACTATTGCCTTTGTAGAACCAGCTCCCAGATTGTAGGTAGAGACAATAACTAGATCCTAGAAAAGGAGGCATAATGTGCTATTGATTAATACAATCCCAGTATAGGAAACGATTTTGTTAGATATGTAATTATTTGTTGTAGCGTGATTTTTTTGGAATCCAAAATCTATTTAGCAGATCTTTGTTTATATTTAATTTCGGCCATGTATGGATTCCACTTGATGTTTTTTTAGTTCTATGCCCTCTTTCTATATACCCATGAGAGACTTTAAATGCACAACTGTGTATAGTGGATTTTATGGTTGCAAGGTTTCCACTGGATTATATCATGTATGATAGTATGTGATTGGCATGTTTAATCAAACACATCAACCTACCTATGTATATTCACGTTCGTAGAGTCCATTGTTGAACTTTGTTGTCTTGACCTTAACTAAAAAGTACCCTTTGTTCAAGATGAAATATTTGTTAAAAGCATGGGAAGCTTCTATACCTTATTTTAACACTTGGATTAGGAAGTTTCATCAAAGCTATAAGGTGTTTATTGATTTTCTTGGAAGACAAACTTTGATGTTTTGGATAGAGGCAAGGGATTTACCATGTTTTATTTTTATGTATTTTAGGGGAATATATGAATTCTACTTCATTTGTTTTAGTTGTATGCAAGCTTGCAATATAATTGACAAACTTTGCATATTTCTTAATTTTGGTTTGGATTCACAATGATGCTTGCAAATATACATATATGAAAATAGTGAATTTAATTTGTTTTTTATGAGTTAATTGGGGTTTTGGTTTACATTGGGCATGTAAATTACTTATGCAAACTTGCAATGTGCTTAACAAACTTTGCATATTTGTGAATTTTGGTATGGATTCACAAGGATGCTTGTGAATATGCATATGGAAATAGTGAAATTAATTTGTTTTTTATTAGTTAATTGGGGTTTTGGTTTCCATTGGGCATGTGACATTCGAGTATGAATTATTGTAAATAATCAAAATTATTTAATTTGTATGATTAAATTGGGGATTTGGTTTCCATTGGCCAATTACATTGGAGTTTTTATTTCAATTGGCCAATTCCATTAGGGTTTTTATTTCCATTGGCCATAATTTAATTTATTTTGGTTTAATTGTTCAAATTAGGGAAAATAAATTGATGAACAAAGGGAAAAAAACATGAGAAGTAATGAGGAAAATATTTCACAAATAGGAGGTCGATCCAAAGGTGTAGGTGGATGGCTTTGGCACACCCAAAAATGCGTTCTTCCAGTCGATATTTTCTCCGTCCAACTCCAATAGCCGTGCAATGTACCGAAAAAGATGGGCTCATCCTATTTTTAAAAAAACAGTATTTCCAAAATGCGAGCGCGATTTTATTCACTAAAACGGAGGCGCGATTTGCTTAAATAAAATGGAGGCGTGATTTCCTTGAATAAAATGGAGGGGCAATTTTTTTAAATAAAATGGAGGCACAATTTGGTTTACTATCTTAATTGGCATGCCTGTTGGCAGCCTTAGGACTAGGCTTGGCAGGTTCAGGATTGCTTCGGATGATTTCCTTTTTTTGGATCAAGAGTGATTGACTTCACTCCACCATTTCATTTAAAAGGTCCCTCAACTTCTTGCACACACCCATAATCCAAAATTTTCTTCCAACCTTCAATATTACATTAATCAATATGTTTTTAGGAGGACCATTAGAAAATCCCATTTCTACACAACTTGGTATCGATTCGTTATATACTTAGTCCTAGTTTATAAAGAGTATAGAAGTAAATTTCCCTTACAAATTGAAATTAAGGCCAAATATAAATATCCCCGTAATTGCAATTAAAAGTTAAAAATACTAACAAACATTGGTGTTGAATAGCATGTCATCACTTCTTGTATAATCTTGCATTACCCATAAACCAAGGGTTAGAGTTGAGGATTCCATATTTTTCTTTAACAAAGATAGATTCCACAACAAGACACTTATGAATATGAATTTGAATAAGAAAATTTTCATGATGATGGGTATTCCAAGATTGGAAGATCCACTACATGAATATCTAAGAAATGTTGAAAATCCATTGAAATCCTAAACCAACGTTGAGATTTTAATAATAATACTTGTCCCAAGTATCCTTGGCTAAGGGAGAAAGATGGAGAGGAAGATTATTTTTCAGTTATGAAGTTACTATATGAGTAGGCCATGAGATATATACAAAATTAGGGGAAGACAATTTTTTGTCTAAAATACCATTTAATTCCATTGCATGGATCCACACTAGGAATGGGGACCTTTTTACTTACAAGGGAAAATAAATAAACAAAAAATGCATATTTGAGCAAGAAACAACCACATATAATAGAACAAGAGAAACATAAAAAACCCTTCCTATTATGATATGTCCCAACAATAACCACATGTAAGGAAGCAAAAACCACAACAAAGGAAGCACACAAAAATGAGCCAAAGAAATATATCTATGATGAACAAGCTATGCGATGGTATTTATGGTAGAACTCTAGTTGCATAAATCTTCACACAAAACCCCTCCATCATTTATAGTTTCTAAACTATTATCGTTAAGAAGGATAAGGGGGTTAGATTTGATACACATGTATGCTCACATGGAGTTTAGTGTTTGATCCTTAAGTAGTCACCAAAAAATATTAAGGGGGAAACCTAATTTTATAATTTCAGCTTAGTCAATGATGAAAAAACCCTCTCTCCTCATCTTTGAAACTAACCCCTCTAATAAACAACCCTTTTAAATTGAGAATACAATGAATATTTTTATCCCCTATTTCCTTCCCTTATTTTGTGATGCCCCTCTCTCCTTCAGACTCAAACGGTATTACTTTCTTCCACCAAACTTACCTTTAGTCCATTCACCTTCCCAACTATCATATTTTTTTTACTATAAGTTGGATGAGGTTTAGTCATGTAAACACAAATCCTAACATGTGGGTTTTTTTCCATAGGAAAACCTCTTGGGGAAACCCATGGAATGATTCAATATAGTTGTGGATAGAATCCATTGCAAACCAATTGGAATAGACTACTGCACCTCACATTGAGGGGTTTGATTTTGACACTTTCTAGCATGGAAATAGTAAAAATGCCCAACAACATTGGTCACTGTGGATTAAAATACCCCCTAGTATTTTCTCATGGAAGGTTATAGTGAATCACACACCCTATTAAAAGAAGATTCATATTTCCCAAAACAAAATGAACCGCAATAATAGAAATCGTTCCACCCCTTTTTCTCTATTCACCATCCAATCCCTATTATGGATTTTGTCCCCATCATTCTTGGTTTGATGATTATAGGAAAATAATTCATATGTTTATGTACTCTACCATCCATTCTCATAAGCACATAATTGAGGATATCCAAAATGTTTATTTTTAAGTTCTAAAGAAAAAAGAAACCAACAATTCCTTTTTCTTCAAAGAAGTAAAACCTTGTGTTGTTTTATAAATGGTAATCACATAATTGACATCTCAAACCCTTTGTGAGGCTAAGTCAGAGGGAGTGGGGAATGATCAACCAAGTGTTATAGAACATAATTAGCACCGTAATGTCTTTCCATTCCTTTTATTTATCCTAAACATTAATAGGGATGAAGGAAGAGTATGATCCTAGTGCAATATGCATAGAATAGGACTCACCATGCTTTTAAAGCTATGCAATTTTTACAATTTTGTATTATTTAATTTCTTCTATCTTTCTTGTTTAATGTTTCTATCAAATAAATTTAAGAAAGTTGAAGAACTACTAACGACAAGACTATGCATGAAATAAATAAACGCTAGTAAAGGGATGACCATAAATATTGAAATATTATAAATAACTCATAAAGATAACTCTAGGTAATAAAGATCCCCAAAAATTAACTGAAGTACTCATGAGATAATTATGAGGTATATACCCCAATATAGTAGAGGCAATAGGTTATACTCTCTTTAATTCCCTCAGGGTGAGCTGATTGGAGCTTAGTAACCATCCACTTTATATTAGGTACCATCCTCAAAAATAAGAAAAATCTCACAAAAGTTTCTTGGGAAGTTTTTCTAAAAAAGTAACACTCTAAAAAATTGAATAATGAAAATAAAAGATTAAAATATGTTTCTATTTCAAAAAAATATAATTTTAAATCTTTTACTTAATAAAGAAAAAAATAACAATTAGTTTTAAAAAAATAACAAAAGTCACCAAATTAAATCAGGGATCTAATTAAAATATGAATTAACTCATTGATCTAATAAAAGTATGATACAAGTGACTAAAATTAGTTCATTGAATTAATAATATTGTCCAATAAAATATCAAAATAATATTCTCCATTAAAATATCTTCAACAAAAACATGTCCTCTTTTGGGTTTTTGTGAAATCTTGGAACATAATAAACTAGAGGTCATGTTGAGATTTGTAGGGACCATACAAATAGGAAATGAAAAAGTCAAATAAAATAAAACAATAGCTTGTACTTTGGAATTTTGGAAACTCAACGAAAATGATTTTACAATCGTATTCCTTAAAATATTTATGTAGAAGTTAATGGTAAATCCAAACAACTAATGCCATTAACAAAATTTACAAAACACAATATAATACTTAAAAACAAAAAATATATTAATTCAAACCCTTATGTCTATGACACCCTATTATGAATAGATTGGACCTTAAGTATAAGCTCTTCAAATTTTGTTGTACTAGTTAATGGAACCCCTTCAAAATAAATTCCTGTCACAAGGGGCAAGGGGTATTTGATAAGGATACCCCTTTCACCCTCCTCTTCATTCTGGTGATTGAAACCCTGAGTTTACTTATTGAAAATGCTCAGCAAATCAGGAAAATCACAGGAGTTAAGGTGTCACCTTACCTTCATTTAACTCACTTGCTATTTTTTGATGATGTCATTCTATTTGGGTTGGGGAATATGGAGGAATGGAAAGTTTTCAAAGAGATTTTGGACCTCTTCTGTTCTGCTACTGGCATGAAGATTAGCATTGAAAAGTCTTGCTTTCTTTTTAATGAAGTTGATGAAGCCACTAGAGCTGAGATATTCTCTGTACTACCTTACAAAATGGATCCCATCTCTGCAGGGTTTAAGTATCTTGGTTACTATATCAAACCTCTGGGCTATGGTACAAATGATTGGATATGGATCATTAAAAGATTCTAGAAAAGGATTAGTAATTGGACTTACAGACTATTTTCTCTTGGTGGCATATTGATTCTAGTAAAGTTTGTACTACTAGGATTAGTTGTATATTGGCTCACCTTAGCTCAGATTCCAAAGTCTATTTTGCACTGTCTTAGGCACTTGATATTCAATTTATTTTGGGAAAATGTAGATGGGACCTCCAAAATGAACCTGGTAGACTTGCACACTATCTTGAGATCCTTCGAGTTTGGAGGATGAGATATCAAGAACCTGGAATGGTTCAGCTTATCCCTTAGACTCAAAAGCTATTGGATGGTACTGCAGGGTAAGCGCATTTGGTCTCATATTATTCAACATAAATATCTTAAAAATTAGCCTGTGGAGAATTGGTTTTGTAGTCATAAGTTTACGGTGCAAGTAACTTCATATATGTGGAATGGTTTCATTAGAGAACTATCTTGGATCACACGAAGCATGGGCTGGAAGGTTGGAAATGGATTGAGCATTAGAATTTCCATTGATCCTATTGCTGGCTTAGACTCCTCCTTTATTCTTCCCCTGGAGCTTAGAGAGTATTTGGAGGACGTTGGCATTACTTCTCTATCACTAGCTCATAAATTTGGTGTTGGTACCTCCTCGCAGTCCTATTGGGGTACTGTTGAGGACTTGGAGCTGGGTGGAGTCTGGAAGGATCTATGGATTGAGTACATCAGAGGTCTATCTCATGGTGGTTTTTGATTGGGGGATTCTGATGATTCTCTCCTTTGGATGTATAATAAGGCCACTGGCATGGTTAATGCTAAGCTTGCATATGATCTTATTTCCTCTAGTATGCTCACTATGCAGCCTGTCAATACTCTTACTCACATTTGGCATTGTAATATTCCTCTGAAAGTGATTTTTTTATTTGGTTGTGCTTGGATAACCATATTAACATTTGGGATAACATGATCAGAAGGGGATAGATAAGACCAAACATATGTATCTTTTGTAAGAATGATGAAGAATCAGTGAACCATCTCTTTGCGTCTTTCCCTTTCACTTGTCATTTCTTTCACTGTCTCAGTTTCAGACTAAATCAGTCTCTGGTTTGGAATCATCCCTCCAAGACAATTTAGATTGGTGGTTTAAAAATGAAAAAGAGATTCTCCATATTCCACTTCTCACAGCTTGGCATCTCTGGCCAACTAAAAATTGAGCTATTTTTGATGATTTCTATCCAGACTCCAATGTTATTTGTCACATCATACTTCTACAACTTCAGTATTTTCCTGTGTATGCTCAGAAGAATAGGAAATTGAGGACCATTGGGAAAGCACCGGTATTGAAGTACCCCTCAAGGTTTTTTGATGGAGCTTCAACAAACATGATCAAGGGTCTGGGGGCATATTTGTTGATCAGTTCGGACCATTATTTCTATTTCAGAATGGGCTGCGGTCAGAGCACTAATACTCGTTCTGAAGTACTTGCACTTTAGGATCTGCTTGTTGTTTCCAAGGAACTTGGTTTACCTTCACTTCAGGTTTTTGGTGATTCTTAAGCCATCATCAACTGGGCTAATCAGAAGGCATCTCTCTCTGCACTCAATATGGATGGGTGGTTTCATAACATTAGAACTCTGGAATCCTTCTTCCTACATCTAGAGATCTAGCATGTTTACAGAGAATTAAAGAGGCACTTACTATGGCATCTGGCCTCTTACACTTTACAAAATTCACAGATGGTGAATGTACTGGGAATGGAACTATTCAGTTCTATTGACTTTGGTCATCCTACTCATTTACATCAGTGATGTATTTCTTCTTGAGTATGGCATTTGAGTATCAAATCCCTTTGGATGGTTGAGGTAGTCTTTTGTACTCCTATTTTCTGCTCAGTAAAGCATTCCCATAAGTGCCTCCTTAGACTTTCCATTCATGGCTTTGCATGATTTCTCTCTTTACATACTGGATCTAATGAAGGTGTAGGGAGTATTTTCTACTTCACTCCTTTGATGGAACATGGAATGTGACTGTTGTGCCCTCTATGTATTATTAGATGTTTAGTATTGCCTGATTGATGAGATGGATCCTCTTTTGGAGAGGCAGATGCAATTTTTCTCCTCCTTATGGTCTTGGCTGTAGTGAAGTCCCACCTGTGATGTAGACAAGGAACAACACTCAATGAATAACACTCAATGGTGAAGTTCTATAACACTTGGCTGATCATTTCCCAAGTGAATTTCTATAACACTTGGTTGATCATTCCCCACTCCCTCTGACTTAGCCTCACAAAGGGTCTGAGATGTCAATTATGTGATTACCATTTATAAAACAACTAAAGGTTGTACTTCTTTGAAGAAAAAGGAATTGTTGGTTTATTTTTTCTTGAGAACTTAAAAATAAACATTTTGGGTATCCTCAATTATGTGTTTATGAGAATGAACAGTAGAGCACATAAACATATGAATTTTTTCCCTATAATCATCAAACCAAGAATGATGGGGACAAAATCCATAATAGGGATTGGATTGTGAATAGAGATAAATGGGTGGAATGATTTCTATTATTATGGTTCATTTTGTTTTGGGAAATATGAATATTCTTTTAATAGGGTATGTGATTCACTATATCCTTCCATTAGAAAATACTAGGGGGTTAGTTTAATCCACAAGCACAAATGTTGTTGGGCATGTTTTCTATTTCCAGGCTAGAAAGTGTCAAATTCAAATCCCTCAATGTGAGGTGAAATAGTCTATTCCAATGGGTTTACAATGGATTCCATCCACAACTATATTGAATAATTCCTCGAGTTTCCCCAAGAGGCTTTCCTATGGAGAAAAGCCCACATGTTAGGATTTGTGTTTACATGAATAAACCTCATCCAACTTATAGTAAAAAAATATGATAGTTGGGAAGGTGAATGCATTAAAGGTAAGTTTGGTGGAAGAAAGTAATATCGTTTGAGTTTGAAGGAGAGAGGGGAATCACAAAATAAGGGAAGGAAAGAGGGGATAAAAATATTCATTGTATTCTCAATTTAAAAGGGTTGTTTATTAGAGGGGTCTGTTTCAAAGATGAGGAGAGAGGTATTTTTCTCCATTGACTAAGGTTCAATTATAAAATGAGGTTTCCCCCTTAATATTTTTTTGGTGACCACTTAAGGAAAACAAACACTAAACTCCATGTGAGCATACATATGTATCAAATATGACCCCCTTATCCTTCTGAAGGATAATAATTTAGAAACTATAAATGATAAAGGGGTTTTGTGTGAATATTTATGCAACTAGAGTTCTACCATAAATACCATCGCATACCTTATTCATCATAGATATCTTTCTGCAACTCATTTTGTGTGCCTCCTTTGTTGTGGTTTTTGCTTCCTTACACCTAGTTATTGTTGGGACGTATCATAATAGGAAGGGTTTTTTTATGTTTCTCTTGTTCTATTATATGCGGTTGTTTCTTGTGCAAAGATGCATTTTTTGTTTATTTATTTTACCTTGTAAGTAAAAGGGTCCCCATTCCTAGTGTCGATCCATGCAATGGAATTAAATGACATTTCAGAAGAAAAAAAATTGTCTTCCTCTAATTTTGTATATCTCTCTTGTCCTACTCATATAATAACTTCAAAATTGTAAAATAATCTTCCTCTCTAATCTTTCTCCCTTATCCAATGATTTTTGGGACAAGTATTATTATTAAAATATCAAGGTTGGTCTAGGATTTCAATGGATTTTCAACATTTCTTAGATATTCATGTAGTGGATCTTTCAATCTTGAAATACCCATCATCATGAAAAAGTTCTTATTCAAATTCATATTCATAAGTGTCTTGTTGTGGAATCTATCTTTGTTGAAGACAAATATGGAATGCTCAACTCTAACCCTTGGTTTATGGGTTGTGTAAGACTCTACAAGAAGCGATGACATGATATTCAACACCAATGTTTGTTAGTATTTTTAACATATAATTCCAACTATGGGGATATTTATCTTTGGCCTTAGTTTTAATTTGTAAGGGAAATTTACTTCTATACTTCTTATAAACTAGGACTAAGTATATGAAACCTCGATACTAGGTTGTGTAGAAATGGATTTTTCTAATGGTCCTACTAAGGACATATTGATTAATGCAATATTGAAGGTTGGAAGAAAATTTTGGATTATACATAGGTAGACTTCATGTATATAGAATTCTTTGGGTATGGCTAGTTGGTGAATTCATGTGTAAAAAATGGACCTAAGAATGTTCTGCAATCCTTTGAGAAGAGATATCAAGAAAAATAAATTGGCATAATTACTATAAGGGTACAAGCAAGTACCACCACTTAATAAAAGTGAAATAATCCCCCGTGGTAGTATAGATTGAAGAATAAGTAGAAACACTTGGCAATTATCCTACAAAGGAATTTCCTACGAAAAAATTGAATGAGGTATATCATGTTTATATTCTTTCTTTTAGGGGATATTAATAGAGATGGGCTCAATTCAAGGTGAGAAAAGAAAAGAAAGACATGGCACCTAATGGAATTAATTGTGTGTGGGGGGGGGGGGGGGGGGGGGTTAGGTTATTTACAGGAAACTAATATCCAAATTATGAAAGAAAATTAGTTGAATAGCCTAAAAAAAGGTTTTTCTTAACATACAAGTGATCTTAGCATTTGAAGGGAACTAATATCATATATGTTTTTAATAGAAAATTATTTCTATAATTTATTTTTTCATATTTTAGAGGAAAAACGTATTTTATATACTACTCACCATTATTATTGTGTGTGTGTGTGTGTGTGTGTGTGTGTGTGTAGTGTTCAACATGCAAATACAAATAATATAGATAATTTGGAGAGTGTTCATCCAAAAGTTCATTTGTTTTTAGAGTTTTACAATCATCCATTTCACAGGAGATATTGAAGATAGTACAAAGCCGGAAAAAATATCCCAAAACCAAAATTCTATTACAAAACACAATTTAATTACTAATGAGGTTGAGTTTCTTACTATTAGCTTCTATGTGACTAAGTGAGGTGTCAATTTCCATATTATCTTGAACCTATTGAACTATGGCTTCCTCCTATGAGTGACCATGACCTACTTCCACTGATAGGAATTCTCGTGAGAGATCGTGACCTACCTCCACTAATAGGAATTGATTGGCTTCTGCTAAGAATGAACTCTTACTCATATTAAAACTTAGGTTGTGTAGTAGAGCAACCTCAACTTCTACAACTTATAGTTATTGAAGAAATGCATAAAACACTTCCATATTTGATGCATTTTGTATGGAGTTATCATTTCCAAAACTATGAAGTGTAGAAGTGATAGAGGAAAATGGTGATTTGTTATCATTGATTAATTCTTCATGGCATCTAAGAATTGTCTTCATGTCCGAAATTTCTTTTTGCAAGTTAATGTTGTAGGTAGGGAAATCCATGGTGCTCGAGGAAGGAATTGTTGAGAGGGAGGAGGAAAACTCCCAAGAGGACCCAACACAAGAATCATGCTCCTCGGGGACTTAGAATAGTCAAGGAGCCAAAAATGGCACCATCATCCATCAAGTAATAGAGTCTACAATTAAGGAAGGCTCGAGACTAGAGTTCTTTAAACCAGTGAAAAAAAAACAAATTATGCACTTAGAGAAATATAAAGACAAGATATATTTTAAGCAATGAAAAATATACCAAGGATGGGTGGGACAAGTCAAGGAGAGAATCAAACAAGGGACCTACAAAATCCATATATAATCCAACACAGAAAAAAATGAGAGACATATACATTTGTGGAATTCATTATCTAAGAGCTAGAATTCCAAGCCTAAAATATATGTGGTCATGGATCCTGGAGTTTCTTTTCTACACACACTTCGAACATGATACCACAGTTCGAGAGGGATAACTAGAGTCTCACATTTCCTTTGTCTACTAGTGTAGTTAATTTTTAAAACTAAGGGAGAGTTAAGACTATGCTATCAAGAGCTTGTGTGGAGGGATTCCAAATCATTTTGGACTACATTGTGGGTACTTGACATGATTATGGAGTAATCGTTATTCCACTTGTTCATTGAGTGCCAAAACTTGTCAAACATTAGAGGATATAAGTTGATGATACAATCCCATTTTATTTTTAACTTTTTTCATGGTTTGGAGGCATTATTA
The DNA here is from genome assembly GCA_001517045.1 of Pseudotsuga menziesii. NCBI lineage: Eukaryota > Viridiplantae > Streptophyta > Pinopsida > Pinales > Pinaceae > Pseudotsuga > Pseudotsuga menziesii. The sequence continues at coordinate 222,671 of LPNX010323960.1, read as the reverse complement.
TCCCTAGTGTTTGTCCCTTGATTATGGTGTCATAAAGCATGGTAGAATTGAATTATTGAAAAAATGACTTACCTTATGGATTATTCTTTCCATCTAACGAGCAAGGGTGATATCCTAAGGATACGAGGAGCTATGTGCCAATTTAATTATTATTGCAGAGACCCTTATCATAGTAGAGAGTGTAGACTAAGGAAGTGAATATGTAGGAGGCATTGGTAAAAGGCTGGCACTTCTCTTGATTGTCTCTTGTGGTTCATAATCTCCATCCAAAGTACAATTCTTTATTTCCATTAAGATAAAAAATGAACTCATTCTTTCCACCCCTAAAACTATTAATATATTACAAAGAATAAAATCGAGATTCTATAAGTCACCCAAATTTATTAAGTACTTCGAACTAGGTGTGATAAACAAACCAATGGAAAATTAATGATAAACAAAACAAATCGTTATATAAAATCAACGTTGTATAAGTCACCCAAATTTATTAAATACTTAGAATAAGGTGTGACAAACAAACCAACGGAAAATGAATGCTAAGCAAATTATAGTTTGATAAATACATTATTCTTTTATGAAAAGTAATTATACTTTTGTGGAAAATAATTTAAATGATGTAAATTGGATCGAGATGAAACTAATATTTTTATTTGTTTAATAATTTCTATCTATACACTTGTTATTATAGATAGTTTCAAGTGCAATAATAATTTCTTAAACGTTAAATCTAAAATAAAGCTAGTTTTTCATATTTATATTAAGCATATTTGACAAGTAATATTGCAATTGGTTTGAGTTTATATCATTGATATATATGCCACTTGTGGTAAGCATGTAACTTAACATGATGGTAATTAATATTCATATTTAAATATGAGGATGAACATACCAAAACGATGAGAAATCAAGCATAACGTAGTTGTTCATTCGACTAATGCAAGATTTCAAAAAAAAATAGAAAATACCCCATATCATGGGAAGCGGGCTCATAGAATGTGCATGCTTTGACCATAATGCAATGCTTACACACAATACTTCCCCACTTATAGGAACCTGAGCTTCATTTTAAGGATTGAGAATTAGACCATGATATAAGGAATGGTATAAGGAATTTCCCCACTTATATTTCTCAACTTTAATTCATGACTTTGGATAGTAAACTATGCATATTGAATTAGACCATGATATAAGGAATGGTTTCCCTACATGAGGGAATATAAGACTTATTTTAAGGATGGATTGCAATAGGAATGGGTTTCTTAATCTAGTTCATAGTTTAAGGATAAACTCCACGCGTTTAGGTTTTTTTTAGTTTATTTAGGTATCTTAATTTTTATAATGTATGTTTTCTATGAATATAGTTCTTGTATAAGGTTTTGTATATATTTTAGGAAATTTTTTTTTTTTAAGATAATCATTTTGACCCAAAAAAATTAGGCACAATATAGATGAGTTTGTTAGTCAAAGGTATCAGGTATCATTTTGCGGCTAACTATAAGTACTCTTTACTCAAAAAAATGTTTCTTGGTTCGAATCTCATGAATATGAACCTAAACCATGGTAGTATTCCCTATATAAGGGACATTTGATCTACAAGAGAAATATGAAAATAATGTCAAGGACTAGGACTAGTGGGATAGTTTTCATGGTTCAACAATGGAACAATGTGAAAAAAATTGGATGTATACCCTAATACAATATTTTCTAGAGGATAAGCTATGTATTACTTCATTTACCTTATCATATTCCCTATATACAAAATATTTACCATGTGAGAGGATTATGGAACCAATTTTAGGGATCGGGTAAAACACTAATGGGCCTCCAATCCCTAGCCATGGTTTGGGGTCAATGAACCTGAAAAACATTACCTAAGGGATGAACATGGTGTTTAATGCAAAGTCATGGATTGGGTTAAGATACCCAATTAGATCCAACCCTTTAAATTGGGCTCATATTCTTCTCTTGGTGAAAGGACTACTTTTGTACAAGTTATATCATTGTATTGGGCCTTATGTATGGTTAGTGAACCTAAAAAAAATACATGGGAGATAGATATAGGGTTTTTTCATTAAACCCTATCTTGGTTTGTGAAACCCATCCTTGTCTCATATAATCCTTGAAATCAAGGCTAGATTTATCTCACGAGGAAGTGATTCCTTTAGTAAGGCTCATGCTATAGCCTAAGACCTTATGCATGGACTACAAGCCCAAAACTATACATTAAGGGATAAGTTCCTAGTTTTCATCCCAAATCATGGCTGGGAAAGATATTCCTTTTCTTAATGTGTACTATGCTTGAAATTTGTTAACATATGCATGTTATAAAGAAAACATTTTCTTTATTGAAATTGTTTTGTATTTTAGGTATTTTTCATGGTATGTGAACCTAAATAACATTAATTATGCTCTAGATCCATGGTATTTTAACCTTAAACTACCATTATTGGGGTAATGGTACCCATATTTGATGTGAGTAATATTTAAAATTTAGATGTGTTTCTCTCATAGGGAATTTTTTCTTTTTATATGCATTATATTAATGTCTAGGCCCTAAGCATGGTATTTTTTCCAAGTAACATGTCTTTGAAAAGAAACACATAGGTTTTCACATAGAACCACAAATTGAGCTATGAACAATGTCATTACTGCAAAAAATGCTTGAAACTATTCCCATATTCTTCTCATAGGGAAAATATTACATCTACAAGGAATATATTATGCTCTAGGTCGTTTCTCATGTGTTATAACTTGAACATAATGGAGTAGGATATATATCCATTGTTTTGGGCCATGGGGCCCACCCTTTTTATTCCTAATAATTTAAATAAATACCATATTTATCTTCTATAACAACATCATTTGTTTGCGAGTCTTGTATGATGCTTCAAGGCCTTATGCATGCCCTATGAGGGATTGGAAAACATTTCCTAAGTGGAAAAACCTTGTTTTTAAGTCCCCCAAAAGTAACTTAATAAGAGACTCATCCCTCACATATCTCATCCGTGAAATGGGTATATATTCATCTCATGGAGAATATTTTCAACATCATATCTCATGATCTCATGCATGATTAAAAAGTAGTTGCTTAATATATAAGCCCATATTTTGCATCCTTGAGCCATGGCTTAGTTAAGATATTTATTCATGTTGTGCATTAGGCTTGAAATTGTAATATTCCATGATTAACAATATAGGCCTTTTGTAAAACCTATTTTAAGGTCTAAGGTCCTATTCTAGCATTTAAGATTGAAAACAATAATTAGAGGGAAAACTCATGATCCCCTTAAAACTAAGGTTTAGCTTAGTTTGGTCCAAGGGAATTATTCCAATTCTTCTAGATTATTTAAATTAGACTTATATCCATTTGAATAGAAAATTCCTTTCACAATGTTTACATAATTGATGATTCAAGTCCCTATATATGTATTATGTCCCAAAAGGTTAAATTGTAATACCACATATTAGATACAATAATGAAAATAACAACAACAATAATAATAAAATAATGATGTGAATAATAATAACAATAATAATGCATGTTATGGATGAGAATTAAAAAACAAAATTAACTAAATATGCATGTTATGCTTGAGAATTGTTAGAAGAATAACATTTCCTAATAAGCTATATAATGGAGATTGATAATATGGAAAATAATATTTTTCTTTCTAGTTAGGGAAAAATTTGGTCTTCAGAAGTTTTTGGAGATTGAGCTCTTGAAGGAAGAGGAAACAAAAAATAGGATTGTTTTATTTCATGAAGGTATAAGGGGATCTTAGTTGTATTGACTAAGGGGTTGGTTTGGAGGAGAGAAACCCCCCACATGTTCGTGTATATTTAGTTTTGGTTGTATTGTGTGAGAAATTGGTACTCGATGGTTTCATATTCACCTCAACTATATGTCAATTCCTTGCAACTATGTAGGTATCATTCTCACACCACACTAGATTATGTTTATTTATGCAACAAGTACTTAACTGATGTTTGACTGATGTCCATGCCATCACATTTGACATATTTCTCATTATGTTAGGTGGGTTTAATTCTTATGTACTTAAGATATATTGGTGCATGTTGATGAGTCAACGATATGCTTAATTTTTCCTATTAAATTGAGGTTTTGCAAGTTATTGTTAATCTAGTTTTATGATTTTTGAGGCCTTACTGAAACCCATACTGTATGACCATCCATAATGGCCTAGGCTAGGATATACATCCCTATTATTTCCAGTCCTTGAAATTAATCCCATATCACTATTGCAAGGGAAACAATTTGTTTAATAGGTCTTATAGTTTGGTCCAAAGCCCTCTTCATGGTTATGACCTCTAAAAACATTTTTATGAGATAAATCCATGGTTCTTGGAGCTAAATCGTGGATTTTTCTATAAAATCGTCATGTTGTGCCCAAATTTTTAAATTAGTAACATATTCTTCTGATATGGAAAATATTACCTCTGCATGGGCTATATCATGGTCTATGGTCTTTTGCATGGTATAAAAGATAAAAAAAAATATGGATTATATCAATTAACTCTTGTGGATTTTGTACCTGAAACCAGGACTTGGGTCATAAGACATATTCTTCTTATTATTAATCCTTAAAAGTGAAACCATATTTCTCTCCTTGGGAAATGATTATTTATATAAATAATTTGTCATTATCTAAGGCCCTATGCATAGAATAGTTCCTAAAACATGTTTATCGATTGTAAAATATTAGATTCTATCTCAATCGTTACATTGACCCAACAACCCCTTCCTTATGTGCCTAGTTCTTTGTTCCACATTACTCTTGTGTGAAAATAATTCTTTTCTATAACCTACATCATGATCTAGTATTAATCTGTCACAGCAATATAGGGACTAAACACAAGTCTCATCAAAGATTAATAACAATAAGGCATGAAAATGGTGTAATTGTGCTACAAAATGAGTAGCTGCTCTATATATTCACACAAATAATGAGTAATACAATACAAGATCATGCTGCAAGCATGAATGGAAAACCAATTCGAATTCCCAAGGAGGTAATTCGAATCGAATGAGTGAGTCTAGCTTAACTAAATGTAAGCCACAGTCAACACTCAAGTTAACCATTGATCAAAACCCTAATTGACTCAACTGATTCCTAGCTGAAGTCGAAGTGCAATAAATGACCGATTCTAACTGAAAGTAGGTCAGACACATGTCACAGCAAGCCAACCATCAAGTGGTAGCGCATAAATGACTCCAATGAACCCCGATGAGGCTAACTGAAGTGTAATTGCACATCAAAAGTGGTTGGAGGCACCCCTGTTGACTCCAGTTCATTAAATAATCAATAAATAATCAATTTAATGAAGGAAAGAACCTTCACTACTTTGTTTAACTGATTGTAACCATCAGTTAGCAATATGGGGCATTACTGACACTCAGATCACCCCTCAAGTGCTCCAATTAGCCTCCCTAAATGTAGGAGAAGGCTAAGCTAGCCTCCTTGACTAAAGGTAGGCATGGGTGTGATCTAGTTGATGTCATCTAGTGCTCCTCTGATGTCAATTAAGTCAATTAAACTTAGGATAGTGGTTTAACTAGGCCAAATTGAACAAAATGAGTGTGTATGGTGGTAAATGTCTCCAACACCCCCCCCTTAAGCTATACTCAAGGGGAGTAGAAAACATAAAATGCATTGAAATTCTAGGGCCCCGACAACTAAGGCCATAGGTCACCCTGTACAATACTGAAACTGAAAAAAATTCTCAAAAACAAAATAAGTGAGGAGAAAAGGGAAACCCACCCCCCAAGCTGAACACTGAAACTAATCTGATCATCCTGATGGACTCACCCCCCACAGTGAACGGAGGTAAGTGAACTTCTTTTCTGAAAATCTCTTGATGAAGATGTTTGCAATCTGCTCATCAGTCATGTAGTATTGCAGAATAATGGTCATGCCATGCACTAGCTTCCTGATATAGTGCATGTGGATCTCTACATGCTTGGTCCTCTGCCTGGTGACAGGATCTATGGATATCTTAATAGCACTTTGATTGTCACAAAAGAGAACAGTGGACAAAGTACTACCAAGATCAAACTCTAAAAGAATGCCTTGCAACCAAACTACTTGGATGCAAGCATTCATCGCTCCTCGATACTTGGCCTCTGTTGAAGATAATGTTATGGCATCCTACTTTTTTCTATACCAGCAAATGAGGCCACCACCAAACATGAATACATATTCGGAATTAGAATTTCGATCAATAGAATCACCTGCCCAATCGAAATCTGTGCATCCAACTAGCTCTAGCTCAGAGTCTGCAGCATAGTGAATGTCGTAGGTCCTGGTTCCCTGAATATATAGGAGGATCCTCTTGGCTTCCTTCCAATCAATATCATGAGGCTGCTACATGCATCTTGATACAGCATTCATGGCATAATAGATATCAGACCGAGAATGTGTCAAGTACAACAAGCTACCAATCAGTTGTCGATAAATAGTGCAGTCCATGGGAGGTGTGCTTTTTCCTTCTTCAAGGCTAATCCCTGAAAGGAAAGGGAATGGTGCAAGCCTACATTCAGCCATGTTAAACTTTACTAATAGGTCTGATACGTATTTGGACTGAGTGACCATTTTCCCATTATAATTTTGCTCAATTTCGAGCCCCAAAAATTGTTTTAAGAGCCCCAAATGGCTCATTTCAAATGCATTATGGAGAGCAGTTTTGATGGCTGAAATAGAAGCAACTGTGCTACCTATGATCAGTAAGTCATCTACATATAAAACAATAATAATCAAATGACCATCAGACTGCTGTATATACACATTTGGAAGTTTTGCGAGAGAAGGAAGGCATCCATCTTGGAATACCACTCTCTTGGGGCCTATTTTAACCAGTAGAGTGACTTCTTTAGCTTGAAAACCAAAGATGGATCAGAGATGTAGCCCTCATGATACTTCATGTATATCTCTTCATGATTATATCCATGTATAAAGGCTGATTTAATATCCATATGATGCACTTCCCAGTGCTTAGATGCTGAAATTTCCAAACCTAGGTAGATGGAGTCCATTTTTGCAATCGGTTCAAAAGTCTCATGGTAGTCCACACCTTGGACTTGAGAGAAACCTTTTGCCACCAGCCTTGCCTTATATTTGTAGGTTCTACCATCAGCAGCAACCTTGGTCTGAAACACCCACTTGCATTGAACCAATTTCCTTCCCAAAGGAAGAGAAACTAGCTCCCAAGTACTGTTTTTCTGAAGAGAATTCATCTCTTCATCCATGGAAACTTGCCATCACGGATCCTTCTGAGAATGGTAGTAGGATTTTGGGTCTGAAATAATCATCAAATAACAATTTTAGGACAGCAAATTATCAGGACAAGAGAGCGCAATACCTGCTCTTTGGAAATCAGACTGGGTTCTCCTTGGATCATCCAAATTTCCAATGTTATCTCCTGCGGAGGAGAGTGTCTGTCGGGCCCATGTGGGAAGATGATTTTGTACTTCAGGCTCTAATTCAGCATCTGATTTTTTCTATATAATGATATCAAAAATAAAAGGATCCAAATCAGGGTCATCACCCCCAATTTCATCATCCAAATATTAAGTAGAATAGGAAGGAAATTCAACAGTTTTCTCCTTCACTAGTTCCACCTCCTGAAGAGGCTCATTGAACTTGACAATTATCTCGATGATGATATGTTTTGTTTTGATATCCAGCAACTTGAAACCTTTTCATTCATCAAGATACCCAATAAACAGACATTATATGCTTTGCGGTTGCAAATCCCTTCTTTTATCAAGTGGAATTTGGGCCCATGCAGTGGACCCGAACACCTGCAGGTACGACACATCTGGCTTGTGTCCGAAGTATGATTTGAAAGGGGTATTCCCTTTCATGGATGAGTGTGGTACTCTGTTCTAAATTTATGCTATAGCATGCATGGATTTAGCGCACAAATTTGCATCCAACTTCTTTGATTTCAACATACAGGTGGTCATCTCCTTGAGAGACCAATTCTTCCTTTCCACTACACCATTTTGCTGGGGAGTGTAGGGAATTGAATGTTAGACTTGAATACCACTTTGGGAGCATATGTGCAGCAACTCATTACTAACATACTCGCCAACATTATCAGATCTCAAGATCTTTATCTTAATCCCAAAGGCATTCTCAATCAAGGCCTTCAGTTCAGAGAATTTTTGACATACTTCAGACTTCTTTTTGAGAAAGAAGACCCATGTGTACCTTGAAAAATCATCAATAAAAGTTAGATATACCTTGATCCATTCATGGATGTGACATTCATCGAACCACTGATATCAGAATGTATCAGCCCCAATATGCATGTAGCTCGGTTTTCCTTCCCCTGATCGAGCTTGTGCTCAAGGTGTTTTCCAACCACACAGCCCTTGCAAATTCCAGTGGTTGCCTTGATGATCGGGAGGCCTTCAACCATGGATTTTTTCTGTAATTATTGCAAATATTTGAAATTCATATGCCCAAACCTTTCATGCCACAACCTACTAACTTCATTTCCATGAGTTAGCAGAGCGGTGGGCTTTGCATCCACCACAAAGTGAGAGAACTCATAGGCTTTTGCATGATGGTTTGCAATGCCTTTAGTAATGAGTTTCCTGGATGCAAGTTCTATTATCTCAACATAATTCAGGCTAAAATATACTCTCTTAGGCACTCCTGTATGTGTCATCTGATTGAAACTAAGGAGATTTGATGCCAGAGACGGTACATACAAAAATTTGAACAATATCCATTCTCAAGATCAACCATACCTTGTCCTTCTGAAATGATGGTGGAGTCATATCCCATGTGGATGGGGATGGATTTTCCAGTCTCCAAGGATGAAAAAGAGTCTCTTCCAGCCATCATGTCATTCGAAGCTCCAAAATAAATCAAGAGTTCTTTGGACTTTGAAGTGCTTTCCATGAGGGCATGACCTTTTTCATGCTGTGGTTCTCGATCTTGTTGATCTCTCCTCCGAAAGATTTCTGAAAGATTGATGTGATTTCTCTCAAGGAGAGAGGTAGCTTCATCAATATTCTTCTTCATGCAGGCATGTTTAGGGTGGAATCCCTTCCTACAATATGAGCACTTGACTTTTTCCTTTCCATGATGCCCTTTCCCTTTGTTCTTCTTTGAGCTAGAAGACTCATCATGCTGCTGGTTTTCAACTTTAGGCTTAGGAGCTTCAAATTTAGTTTTTGGGTTCTTCTGCTGCTTTCCTTTACTCTTCAAATATATGGGCCTCGAGACATGGAAAGATTGAGCACGGGAGGATCTGATGATCGCCATCTAGACAAGCTTATCATGTTCACTTGTTAGGGACTCAATGAAGGCATTGAGTGTAGGCATATTCCATCGAGGGGTTGTGAGGTTCCATGCACGGAATGTAGAGACAAAAAATTAATAATCAGCTCCAAGTTTGGAGAGTATGGCGAGGATGAGCCGATCATCCTCTTTATCCACTTTGCATTACTTCAATATTAAGACAATGTGCTTGAACTTTGTGAAAAAGTCATTCAAGGTCTCGAAATTGGAAGGCTGGAGAGACATCAATTCATTTTAGAGATGGTAAACTCTCAAATAATCCTGCTTTCCATATAGGGCTTCCAATTTGTCCCAAATTTCCTTTGGAGTCTTCAATTTGAAACTATGGAAAAGAAGATCCTGAGAAATAGAGAGGCACAAGAATCTGAATGCTTCATCCTTCTTGTTCAAGAATCTAGAATTGTCTATTACAGAACCAGGCTCTTCTTCAGTGTCCATGGTGACCCTATAGAGTCCTCTGGAATGTAGCCGGATCTCCATGTCTCCTTTCTATGAGTGTAAATTGAATGGATTCAAAATATATACTGAAGAAGCGATTTGAATCTGCTGGAGCGAATTCTTTCACCTGTCAAAACCTTGAAAATCACAACAAAAAGGGAAATGTAAGGTCGAACAGCCTGGAAATTTTAGGCTTTCATCACACCCAGCATAGTCAATTAAGCAAGCTTGATCAAGAAGTTCTTTATTTGGGGTATTAAGTGGTAAGCCTTCGCTTCTGGTGCAGTGCTGGATTTTTGAGCTATTGCTCAATTTTCATGAAAGATCTATTAAAAACCTTGTTTTTTAGAGATTTGAGCTTCGTCCCGCCATGAGCTCTGATACCATATTAATATGTCACAGTAATCTAGGGACTAAACACAAGTCTCATCAAATATTAATAACAATAAGGCATGAAAATGGTGTAATTGTGCTACAAAATGTGTAGCCGCTCTGTATATTCACACAAAGAATGAGTATTACAATACAAGATCATGTTGCAAGCATGAATGACAAAGAAATTTAAATTGCCAAGGAGGTCATTTGAATTGAATGAGTGAGACTAGCTTAACTAAATGTGAGCCACAGTCAACACTTAAGTTAACCACTGATGAAAACCCTAATTAACTCAACTGAGCCCTAACTGAAGTCGAAGTGCAATAAATGACTGACTCTAACTGAAAGTAGGTTAGACACATGTCACAACAAGCCAACCATCAAGTGGTAGCGCATCAATGACTCCAATGAACCTCGATGAGGTTAACTGAAGTGTAACTAAACATCATAACTGGTTGGAGGCGCCCCTGTTGACTCCAGTTCATTAAATAATCAATTTAATGAAGGAAGGGGTCTTCACTACTCTGTTTAACTGATTGTAACCATTAGTTAGCAATATGGGGCATTAATGACACTCAGATCACCCCCGGAGTGCTCCAGTTAGCCTCCCCGAATGTAGGAGAAGGCTAAGTTAGCCTCCTTGACTAAAGGTAGGCATAGGTGTGATCTAGCTGATGTCATATAGTGCTCCTTTGATGTGAATTAAGTCAATAAAACTTAGGATAGTGGTTTAACTAGGCCAAATTGACCAAAATGAGTGTGTATAGTGGTAAATGTCTCCAACATCTAGTACCTTTACATATCTTATAGTTCTAAGAACCATTACTCATAAATTAAATATTTCCTATAATAAGCCAAAACATAGACAAGATTATCCAAAGTCTATACCAAATTAAAGCCATATTCCTATGATAAAACAAAGACTCCTCTTAAATGTTTTTTTAAAACATGGTTTAAGTCTCTATTCATAGACCATAAACCCAAAAGTATTGTGAATAAAAATTAATCTTTGATTTATTATATTATTATTATATATTTTATATTATAATAACATTAGATATTATATACAATCTTATAATCTCGTATTAATATAAGATAATAATAGTATCGGCATGGTATGTAATTTTATGTTTATGTGTTACACCTGACAATGCTAAGCTTATTAAAATATAAATGAATCTTTTTAGAAGACATCAATGATTTTTATAAAAAAAATTGAATCTTTGTTTAGAGAACTTCAATGATTTTTTTTTTATACAAAATGCATGTGTTGCTTTTAAGGATACCAAACTTTGTCCACTTGTTCATTGGAATGATTCATAAGGATGGCATCATCTTTAAATAAAATAATAAAAATACTAACATTTAAAGTGCTACAACCTTCTTTCACTTTTTCCCTTCTAAATGGTTGATAAGGAACTTTCAAATTTGTCTTAGTCTAGTTGAAACACCATCCCAACTTTCTCTTTATCCTTCTAACCATTTTGTATATAATTAACAAAATCATAAATAAGTAACAAAATCATAAATAATCTTATTTAGAAAGCCGGGGAAACACGTTTATAAATATGTCATTCAAGGAAAATATGAGACACTATAAAATTATTTTAAAATCAATACAATATTAGAATTACTCATTATCAATTTCTCTATAATTTGTATGAGAGTTAGGATATAATTTCTTATTCACTAATTTCATTTAAACCTAACTAACTCTCCAAAAATTGAACTAAACATCCTAGATATAACATGTTTGACCATCATGGTCATATTACCAGCGTAGATCCAAATCCTAGGCTCTTTCAAGCACTGAGAGGGATCAAATCTCTTTGTAGGTATCCATTGAATTGATTCAAACCAAAAGACACATATTTTTATTTAAGGTCGACATATAATATTATATTATTAATATTAAATATTATTTATGGCCCACATATAATATTTTTTATTATTTTTTATTTTGTTATGAACTAACATTACAACATTTCCCCATACATGGTTTTAAAACCATATGCAAGGCCCTCCTACAACCATGGGTTGTTTAGGAGGCCTTGCACATGGTCTTAAAACTATTTGCAAGGACCTCCTAAACCATGTATAATAAAACTATGGGTTGTTTAGGAGGCCTTGCACATGGTTTTAAAACCATGTGCAAGGCCCTCTTAAACCATGTACAATAAAACGATGGGTTGTTTAGAAGGCCTTGCACATGGTTTTAAAACCATAAACCATGCACATGGTTTATGGTTTTAAAACCATGTGCAAGGACAACATTTTTTATTATTTTGTTAAGTAAAAACATTACAACATCTCCCCCATATTGTGTTTTTTTCCTCACCCATATTTTTTTACCGATAATTAAATTTTTACTTTTTTATTGTTTTGTTAGGTAGGAAGATTACAACATCTCCCCCAAATTAGGTTTTTTATCTGGCCGACATTTATTTTGGCCTATAATTAAAAAAATCATTTTTTATTAATAAAAATAACGTTACGTAACGTTACAAGATCTCCCCCATACTCGTAACGTTACAAGATCTCCCCCATACTCGGCTGTAGAGCGCCTCTTGGCGCAATAATTTGATCTTAACGGTAGCCTTTTTCTGTTTTGAAAATGGGATAAGTAATGTTGATATTAATTATGAAAAACTTGATAAACTATAAAAAAAAATATTGAAAGCATCAACAATGTGGAAAATTAAACCAATAGAATTGTTTTTAGAGAAAATCAGTGTGGATGTACAAGGGATTTACTCACTTTAATCATTAAAAAAAATGGCAATGTATTATGAATTTCCAAGGGATTTACTCATATTAAGAATAAAAAAATAGTTATGATACATATGGTACAAAATCAACACCTATTATGGGGGGAATAGAAATTGAAATTTGCTCGGGAGATATCATATATGAATGAGAATATTTATTATAAATATGAGATTCAAATATAGTACCAGTAATATTTTTAAGTAATAAGTTATTCCAAAACACATTAAAAAGAATTTAACTATTAATAAGGTTATTTTTATTTATCAATAAAATGGATTTGTTATTGTTTTTTTAAGAACCTAAGAATACATATTTGAGATCTTTGCAACTCTATAAGGTGTGAAACTATGGTAGACTAGATACATAAGGGTTTTTATAATTGTCATTATAATGATAATTATGGGGACAAATGCCATGAGTGGACGAGTTGACCGTATGTTTGTAGTAGTGTTATTCATATTTATTTTGGAAACATAGAAGTTCTCTTAATAGGGTTTGGAATCTATTATAGTTTGCAAGATTCAATGGATCATCAAAATCAAAAAGTTTTTGGAAATGTACAATATATATGGCGACGATGACAAATTGAATCTTATGGATAAAACCACTTGTGACTAATTCTTATGGTCAGACTCATCAATGAATGGAGGAAGACTAGTTAAAGACTTGGATACCTTCAAGAAAAAAAATTCTTTAAATGATTTCAAGACAGGGAAGAAATCGAAACCTATAGCAAGCTCACTTGTTTACAACAAGAAGGAACCATGGATGAATATTTTAGCAATCTATTGGTCCTAACCACTTGTGTCCAAGATATAACTGAAGAACAAATCTTGCAAATTGTCAATGGTGGGATGAAACATAGTATTCAAAGCAAGATAAAATTATTACATGTCAAAGACGTGGAGCAAGCCTGTCAAAAAGAAAAATTAATTGAAGAAAGAAAAAAATCACAACATTTGTCGGTTTATATACCACCCCACCTAAGAGGAAATGGTAAAAAGGACAACAATCCATGTAGTAAGTGTAATTCCCTTAATTAGCATCCAGGACATAAGTGTAAAAATAATAATCTATTCTTGTACAAAAAAATTAGTACTAGTGACAATAATGATGAAGAATCAAGAAATGCACCTTCCTCCGACACATAGTCAAATAGCAATGATATTGGTAAAGAGGAGGCTAACATCACACCAATTCTCTCAGTGGCTACAATGATAGGTATCGCTCAACCCCAAGCCATCAAATTGCTTGGCCATATCAAGAAAATTAAAGTGACGGTGTTGGTCGATAGTGGGAGTACACACAACTTCATAGACTATAGGGTAGAAAAACAGTTAAACATATTCATCTACCCTACCTCCATCTTCCAAGTATCGATACCAAGAAACCAGACCACACTGTGTGACGGTAAATTCCATAAAGTAGAACTAGCTATAAAGGAATAGAAGCTAATGTCACCACTATATGTTATGGAAATTAAAGGGGTTGACATTGTTTTAGGTGCACAATGGTTAAAAACAATGGGATAAGTCGGATTAAACTTATGAGAACAATTTATAAGGTTCTCTGAACATGGGAGTAGATATAATATGTATAGTATTAATTGCCCCCCTACCAAAATTGTCTCATCCAATAAAATGGAAAATATGATAAAAAAATGGAGGTGAGGCCTTCTTCTTACACTAGTAATCTATGGAAAGGAAAGCTGACGAAAGACAAAATACGGATCCACATGAATTAGAACAACTCCCGGGGGAACATAGTGACATCTTCCAAAACCCTCCTCATGCTATTTTCCCCCAATGTTCTAGAAGTTACATCATCGAGTTGATGCCGAGATCAGCTCTAATTAGAAAAGAGTGATACAAACAACCTCACACGAACAAATCAGAGATCAAACATTTGGTGCAGGAACAATTAGATGTTGGATTAATCATGTGTAGTAAGAGTCCTTTCTCTGCACTAGTCATACTCATTAAGAAAAAAGATGGATAGTATATACTTTGCATTGATTATCAAGCGTTAAACAATGTCACCATAAAAGATAAATTCTCCATTCCCTTTGTTGACGAATTGTTGGATGAGCTACATGGTGCAAAGTATTTTTCTTAACTAGGATTAGAATCAGGATATTACCAAATCCATATTCAAGAAGAAGATGTCCCCAAAACAACTTTATGCACCCACAAAGCTTTATATAAATTTCGAGTGATGCCATTTTGATTATCCAATGCTCCAACAACATTTCAAGCAGTAATGAATGACTTGTTTTTCCCTTACCTGAGGAAGTTTGTGCTAGTTTGTTTTGATGATATCCTTATTTATTGTAAAAATTGGAACTCACACCGCAAGCATGTAGAAACAATATTGAAGCTTCTAGAAGAAAACAAATTTTATGCTAACAAATCAAAATTTAGTTTTAGGAAAAAATAAATCAAATTTTTGGGGTACATTGTTTCAGCCAATGACATTAAGGTCGATCACAAAAAAATTATGGAAATCACAGAGTGGTCATCCCCCAAGTCAATTGCATCATTAAGAGGATTTATGGGTTTACTAGGTTATTATAGATTATTTATTCGCAACTACTCCCAAATTGTAGCACCTGTAACATCACTATTAAAAAGGGATGCTTTCATACGATATAATGATGCAAAAACTTGTTTTGAACAATTAAAAACCCTAATGACACCCACATGAGTGTTAGCATCTCCTGATTTTATGAAGACACTCATCCTTGAATGTAATGCTTTAGGGACAGGCTTAGGAGTTGTTATCATGCAAGATAAAGATCCCATTTATTTCGAAAGCCGAAAGTTAAAGCCAAGTGAGAAAAAAAAATCCACATACAACAAGGAATTGTTGAAAATAATGCATGACGTTGTTAAATGGAAGCAACATTTGTTCGGGAAAAAATTTCTTGTTAAAACATACGACAACATCCTGAAGTATTTTTTAACACAAAAAAATATCTCTCCAAACAACAAAAATGACAAAGAAAGATCCAAGTCTTTGATTTCGACATTTTGTATTAAAAAGGTAAGGAGAATAGGGTTGCAGACAACTTATCAGGAAAAAATGAGAGTGATGCCTCACTATGTGCCATATCCATAGTTGTTCTTGAATGGATTTTAAAATTCCAAATTAAGTATGTGAAAGACTCAGACACAAGGAAGCTAATTGAAGAAGTTGAAAACAACAAAGCAACAAACTCCAAATATTCATGGGAAAAAGACATACTATGGTACAAAAAAAGAATATATTTACCCAGTTCATCAAAATTCAAAACTCAAGTCTTAAAAGAGAACCATGACTCCTCGGCAGTGGGCCATGTTGGTTTCTTTAAACCATACCACAATATCCACCAATCCTTCTTTTGGAAGAGAAGGAAGAGTGATATCCAAAAATATGTGATTGAATGTGATACTTGTCAAAGGAAGAAGCTTCGAATGGTGGCTCCTCCCGATCTGCTACAACCCATTCATATTCTAACCCCAAAATGGTTTGAGGTATCCATGTATTTTATCACCTACCTTCCTACATCAGAAGGAAATGATAGTATATTTGTAGTCATTTACATATTAACAAAATATGCTCATTTCATTAGTATTTCATCTAAAGCAAAAGCAAGCCAAGTGGTAGATAGTTATGTAAAGAATATATTTAAGCTCCATGGGTTTCCCAAGGTTATTATTAGTGATAAGGACCCCAAATTTACCAGCAGCTTCTAGAAAGAATTGTTCCACCAAGTTGGGACTTCATTAACTATGAGTACCTCGTACCACCCCCAGACGCATGGACAAACTAAATTAGTAAACAAATTCCTTGAAGGATACCTGAGGAATTTTGTGAATGACCGACTAAATCAATGGGTACAATGGATACACCTTGTAGAATGGTGGTACAATAGTACATATCATACATCAACAAAAATGTCACCTTTTGAAACTTTATATGGATATCCACCTCCTACCGCAAGAGAATATGTCATCAACTATTTCAAATTTCCAGCAGCAATGGATTTCCTAGCGACATCTAATGAGGTCATCCACATTTTGAAGAACCATCTCGAACAAGCAAGAAACTGCATGAAACAACAAGTAGACTAAAAAAGAACCAATCAAGAATTTGAAGTGGGAAATTGGGTGTTTGTTCAACTTTAGTACAAACAAACTTGAATAAAAAATTCCAAAAATCATGAACTTGCACTACACTTAACATAAGTGGCGGATTCCTTCACAATAAAAGAAAGTAGAAAATATGCAAAAGCACCTCACAATATTCCTACCAAAAACATTGCTAGTACGAATTAGGTAAAGCTAGATCCCTTCCTATTGTTCCTTCCTTTTTGCTATTATCCTTTTTGAAAAAGAAGAACAATAAAAATGGATTCAAGTTAAGAAAATCAAATCAAATCAAAACGTCCCACCTAATAATAAAATTACAATAAAATATAAAATTTCTTAAACTTAAGAACTAAAATAATTATTATGAAAATGGAAATCCAACCCTTTCAATACATAACTAAATAACTGATTTCAAAGTTCCAAACGATAGAAGATTCAGTCAAATTTATTAATCCATTTATTTTCTTAGTATTTCTAACTATACAATAAGCACCAAACATAGTTAAAATTTTTAAAATGTCATTCTTTCTTTCACTTAAAAAAAACAAAACAAAATTATTACTATCAATATAAAAAAGTTAATCCATTTATATTTTCTTAGTATTTATAACTATACAATAAGCACCAAACACACATAGAACGGTTAAAACTTTAAAAATGTGATCCTTTCTTTCACTTAAAAAAACAAAATTTTAAAATCCCCTTGTCCTTTAAAAAGAAATTTGATTAGAAATTTCAATTTTTGTAGAGTTATTATAATCATCCTTTACAGAGGAGATATTGAAGATAGTATAAAGCTGAAAAAAAGATCCCAAAACCAAAATTCTTTACAAAACACAATTTAATTACTAATGAGGTTGAGTTTCTTACTATTAGCTTCTACATGACTGAGTGAGGTGTCAATTTCCATATTATATTGAGCCCATTGAACTATGGCTTCCTCCTATGAGTCACCATGACCTAATTCCACTGATAGGAATTCCTGTGAGTGACCATGGCCTACCTCCACTGATAAGAATTGATTGGCTCATGCTGAGAATGAAATCTTACTCATTTTACAAATCAGGTTGTATAGTAGAGAAAACTCAGCTTCTACAACATATAGTTGTTGAAGAAATGCATAAAACACTTCCACTTTGATGCATTTTGTATGGAGTTATAATTTCCAAAACTATGAAGTGTAGATGTGATAGAGGGAATTGAAGATTTGTTACCATTGATTAATTCTTCATGGCATCTAAGAATTTTCTTCATGTATGAAATTTCTTTTTGTAAGCTAATGTTGTAGGTAGGGAAATCCATGGTGCTCAGGGAAGGAATTGTTGATAGGGAGGAGGAAAACTCCCAAGGTGACCCAACACAAGAATCATGCTCCTTGGGAACTTAGAATAGCTAAGGAACCAAAAATGGCACCATGACCCACCAAGTAATAAATTCTACAATGAAGGAAGGTTCAAGACTAGAGTTCTTTAAACCAACAAAAAAACAAAACAAATTAGGCATTAAGAGAAATATCAAGACAATATATATTTTAAGAAATGAAAAAAATACCAAGGATGGGTGGGACAAGCCAAGGAGATAATTAAACAAGGGACTTGCAAAATCCAAATATAATCCAATGCCAAAACAAAAAAAGGAGAGACATATACATTTATGGAATTTGCTATTTGTGAGCTAGAATTCCGAGCCTAAAATATTTGTGGTCACGGATACTGGATTTTCTTTCTTTTCTACACCTACTCTTAACATGATACCAAAATTC
>LPNX010323960.1:150874-203219 GCA_001517045.1 Pseudotsuga menziesii | reverse complement strand
ATATTTGTCATTAAAAAAAACTACTTTTTTTGTTCATATTTTCGACATATCTCATTGTGTTTTTACTCAAATTTCGATCGGGAGATCTCGTTGGATGCGGAATTTGATTCCGTANAATATTATTTTATTATTTTAAATATTATTTTATTATTTTAACTATTATTTTATTATTTTCCTTAGGAGGCCCATTTTAGACCCCAAAATTCCTCTAATGGGGATAACTAGAGTCCCACATTTCCTTTGTGTACTAATGGAGTTAATTTTTAAAAATAAGGGAGAGTTAAGACTATGCTAGCAAGATCTTGTGTGAAGGGATTGAAAATCATTTTGGACTAGATTGTGCGTAATTGACATGATTATGCATTAATTTTTATTCCATTTTTTCATCGAGTGCCAAAACTTGTCAAACATTAGAGGTTATAGGTTGATGATACTATCCTGTTTTTTTAAAACTCCTTCCATGGTTTGGAGGCATTGTTATCCCTAGTGTATGTCTCTCTATTATGGTGTCATAGAGCATGGTAGAATTGAATTATTGAAAAAATGACTTACCTTAGGGATTATTCATTCCATCTAATGAGCAAGGGTGATATTCTAAGGAGTCAAGTATCTATGTGCCAACTTGATTATTATATAAAGTCCCTTATCATAGTGAGAGAGTGTAGACTGAGAAAATGAGCTTGTAAAATACATTGGTAAAAGGCTAGCACTTCATCTTGATTGTCTCTTGTGGTTCCTAATATCCATACAAAGTGCAATAATTTATTTCCATTAGGATCAAGGATGACCTCATGCTTTCCACCCCTAAAACTACTAAATATTACAAAGAATAAAATCAATATTCTATAAGTCACCCAAATTTAATAAATACTTCGAACAAGGTGTGATAAACAAACTAATGGAAAATTATTGATAAACAAATTAAATCATGATATAAATCAATGTGGTATAAGTCACTCAAATTTATTAAATACTTAGAACAAGGTGTGACAAACAAACCAAGAGAAAATGAATGAAAAACAAATTATAGTTCGATAAATACATTATTCTTCTTATCACCATTAATTATAATTTTGTAGAAAATAATTTAAATGATGTAAACTAGATCAGGATGAAACTAAGTTTTTAATTTGTTTATCCTTCCTAGTATATACTTGTTATTATGTCCCCAGCAAGAGGATATATGAATCACTCAGGGTGATTATTTGGAGCAATTTGTAGTAATTTATAAATAAAAAACAAAAGTTAGACTAAGGCTATGTATTATTTTTTTAGTTATTTAGTTTCTTAAATGTCTATTTTTAAGCTTATTATTGGTCTGGTGGATATTACGTTGCCTTGGTTTCCTGTGCCCCAGGACCCGATGGTGTCCCTGATATCAGCAATGCTATAATGCTCCTCGTAAACAATACCTCCTTTAATATTTCATATTTCAAGATCCCAATTAATATTCCAAATTTTTCATCAAGTGGATTAGAAAACCATGGTGCTCCCAATTAATTCATTCTCACCAAGCATATCATATTGGGCAAAGTGTCAAGATATTAAATTGAATGCCACATGAAGAGTTTCATTTCTTGGTATGTGAAGTGATTTCAACATTTGGTTCTTTCGAATATATGATATGTACACATTTTGGTTTTAAATGAAAACATTTACTCATCCACTGGGAAAGGTTTTGAGGGCTAGTTTGACTCAGCAAAAGTTAAACTGTGTTGAAATGCTGGCTTTGTGTTTCTCCAAAGATTTACATAATTTGGATTCGGGCCATTTTTTAATGCTCCTGTTTGATCTTCCACTCAGGCTTGTGTGAGGTGCAGTCAACGCGGGGTTGTGTTCTTCACAAGAGATAGTGTGAACGCAGGGTTGTGTTCTTCATAAGAGGTAGTGTTTAGTGGTGGTTTGGTTTTCTTCTATTTTCCAACTACTGTTGTGGAAGACAATTTTATGTGCTTTCCTTTGATTTTTTTGCTGGTGAACTTGCTTGGAAGGTATGTTAGCCAATTCACTTCATTACAGGTTATTTGTACAATTATTAGAATCTGTAATAAATTCATTAAATTGCAAGCAAATTTTATGGGCTTATTTGTATATTTGATCTATTTTCCTTTTCCTAATAAAAGACACGACTTCCACTATCAAAATAGGGTCATATTTAAATTTTCTCGCGCCTATGGATTATTTTTAACCAATGTCAAATGTTCCAAACATGCTAGATGCATGCACCTTTTAAAAATCTCTTTCAAATTTTGAGCATTAAAACATGCACAATACGTTTACATATATATTAGAATTCTATCATTATAGTGTGAGATTGTTTGATCATCTTCCTTTTTATCGTTGGGAACAAGAGGGTGGGATAATAGTTTGCAATCATGCGGCATTCTATGTATTTGTTTTAATCCTTCTTAATGGAGTGAATAGAGTGAATGTTCTAATTGAGTTGGTCTTTACCATAAAGCCCAGAAAGAGAAACGAAACTAGGTTCTACAATAAAGGCATTCATCGTATCAATTATAATTTTACTATACACCCAGTCAGTTGTGCAACATGCAATAAGTTATAGTTCGACACATATTAAATATCCTTCTTGATTGCCTCTATTATGGAAGACTTGTTACAGTTTTGCCTTTCAGCCCTACTTATGTTTCAGGAAACCACCACACCATAAGTAAAATTTGACCGAGGACCTGTTTAAAACCCTATTAAATGATGGTGATTAAATTTCACCAAAACTAAAGTAATTCTAACATTATCTTCTTGCTGAGAGTTATCCTCCATTGTTCTTTATGTAAACCCTACCTTTTTGTCTAAATGCGGAGTCCTTTACCATCTTTGCTAATTTGGAAACACCTTTAGATCCACTTTGATATTTTGTAGTTATAAGTGGCCTTGATGATGGTTGAAATGCATTTGAAATGGAGGAGCCATCGTAATAATGACAGGGAGAACAAATCCGTCAACACAACTTATCTATGTTTTTTTTTGTCTTTTTTTGTTTTTTATGGTGTTAAGATGTATTTATTGTGAAAAGTTTTGCTATTTATTAGTATAGATTTATTCGAACTCTAAAAATTCATTCAACCCTACTCTAAAAAATTACCTATTAAAATTCAAGAATTCTCTAAAATATATTCATTATAACCAATACTAATATTTAATTATTAATTTTTTTTCTAGTGGAAAATTTGCCTCTAAAACCACTTAAATAATTAATAATTATTTATTATTCCTAAATTTACTTTATTTATAAGTATAGTCCCAACAATATTGTGGTTTCCACACATAATAGACATAAAATATTATAAAAATATCATCACTTATATTCGGATTTAACATTCTTATTCCATGCTACTTAAATTGTTAAGTCAACGATGTAAAGCCTGAATATATGTGATGTTATGTTTGAAATTTGACTATCCCGAGCTGGTTTTCTTCGCTGGCTTGTTATTTCACATGCAAGTGCTTGGATTTGATGTTTCTGTTGTTTTCTTATTATACCTACCAAGAGGGCATTGTATATTGTATTCGATAAGTGTTGAATAGCAATTAGTTTAGCATTTGGACTAAAGCTCTCTCAATTTTCAAAGGTTTTACATTAGACATTCGTTTTTTTTTCTTTCAATTATTGGAAATTTATTTATCTACTATTTTATTGGCCAAGGATTTGGGGCGTTATTTCCCAGTGGATAGCGGGGATTCTTGGGAAGAAGAAAAATGTTTAATGCAAGGCTTCTTGGAAGAAGAAAAATGTTCAATGCATTTTAATGCATTCAATCTAGGTAGTCACATTCCACATCTCTACCACCATTTCCTTGTGACACTTGCATGGTTTCCACCGCACACTACCACCGCCCCATCACCACCGCCTCTATCGCAACCACCTCCACAGTCTCCACTACCTACATCTTCTAGGATTATTCACTAAACCCTGCTCCATTAGCAAATTTCTAAACAAGAGGGAGAACTGATACTCCTTTCCTAATTTCCCTTTATAGTGGTTGTTTGAGGCTTGCAAACACATTTGCAATAGTCCCCATGATCCCATGATCTGCAACTTCAAGCCTTGTCCCCCCTCCACTGCAAATTCCAAACTCCCAAATGGTTGAAGTTTCAGATGCTATCTGCTTAAGGGTCTGTGTATGGACGAGATAGTCATGAGGTAAGATGGAATTGATAGCTCGGATGCTGTGAAAACTACTATGCTATCTATTATGTGTTTTCCCTCTCTGTTGGTGTTCAGCTAATGCTACTATCTTAGATAGTGGTTATGAATCCGCCCCTGGATAATCTTCTACTGGTACAGAAGCTGGCCACTGATGACTCAGATGTTAGAGGATCTGCTCCCAACACCTTAGAGAAAACCCCACTATTTACTCTGCTACCGAAGAAGGAAGGGCTATTTCTTCCATTTTATAATAGGAAAGGGTGCTACTGGCTATCCAAATGAAACTGCCTCTGGTGCTTGGGTGTTGCACACTGTCCGGACATCAGATATTAGTGGCAGTTTTGTAAAATTTAATAATATTACGTATCTCACTGGACACTGTCAAGGCTAGCCGGTTTTTGTGCTCGTGCACTTTCCAAAGGTGTACCCATTCCCATTATTGGAACATAAATATTACAGGTCAAGAGGCTCCTTTCAGTCGATTTATACAAGTTATAGATTAGATCTCTCTATTGACATAGCACATCGTACTTCATCAAACCTTTCTATCTTGGATCCATTTATGGGCTACTGCAAGGAGATGGAAATAGTTTCTTCTAAATCAAAACTAAACCAAAATTGAAATAACTTACTTTAACAGAGTAGAAACATTGAAATAACTTACTTTATGTGATTTGGAAGCCGATTTTTTCTTAATTCAGAAGGTTTGAATGAATGTATGACAGGCGAGGCTTTATCTATTCTTAACTTACAGCAAATGTACTTTTCTAGCTCAATATTTGTAGTTGTGCTTTCCTGTGTTACTTTCACAAATACTTTCCTGCATAAGAACGAGCCTTCTTCCAAGCACTAGCAAACCCTTTCACTGTTTGATCTGGATAAATGACTCAGATGAAGAAACCTCCAGACATTTTTCTCGCCATATCAAATTCTAGTTAAAAAGTAATTTAGATATTTTTGATCTGTGTACAATTGGTTTTTAATAGAGGTTAACAAATTGTCTGGCAAAACCACTTGGCCCATAATATTTGAGGGGGTGCATGCTCGTTAGCATTTTGTTGTGGGGTAGCAATTAGTAGACCCGTTGCATGCACATTAGCATTGTAGTTTAACACTTTGCAGGGTGTCCCTTTAGATCTTGAGAATAAACTATGTTATAATCCACCTCATGAGCATGCTCAAAATAATATAAGACAAGTGGTGGAGTATATGTTGGGGTTTCGAGGATCCATATCTGTTTAGTGCCCTCATATCGTATCTAATTAGAATATAACACCAAAATAAATCTAACTCCATCAACAACCATCCATCCATATTCATTAATACAAACAATCTACATTTGAATATGACAATTTTTCTTCAGTTCTGATCTTTGCCCCAATAAATATATATTGATATTCTCAATTAGATCAATTGCCCTCCTTGAAAATTGAAACATGAATGGATACACTGCTTGAAGTAAGTTCCCATACTAAAAAACGATTTCTCCCGCGCTCCTACTTTGTTGCAGGCATTTAAAAAATCCATATCAAACAGTGATGATAATAGGGTAGCAGGCGCATATAGAGGTACAAATTCAGGCTACCAGGGATGAAAATAATGTTCTGCCAAAGTTTGTTGAAACTTTAACAAAAGAGTCATCAACAAGAAATGACAAGTTATTTCACGTAAATGTAGATTTTGAAACTAATTTCCTTTTCCTAAATTTAAAATTGGTATCCCTATGATTTTTCCATTTCCTATAATGAACCATTTCCATTTCCTACGATTTTTTCCAAAGAAATAAGTCTAGTTTATTTCTAATCCCTCTTGACATATGGAATATGAGCCATTCATATTGGGTTTAAAAGTGTATTTTACTGATGAATATCATACTTAGTGACATGCTCCTTCTATGCATGTAGGGAACACTTTTTGAATTATTATGCATTCAAACTTTTTAAATAAGTTATTTAAAAAATATTTACATCTATATTTGTTAGTTTAATTGTTTTTTTAAATACAATTTGGACATTATTTTGAAGTTGATAGTTTTTTTTTAATAATTGTTGTTGCTGTAGACAACATATGCATATAATAAATGAGTGTTTTAAAGGATATCTCTTTCCAATTAATCTTTGTCTCAATGCAAACGTGGACATTATTTTGTACTTGACATATTTTTTTAATAGTTGCAGTGCTGCATACAACAAAGATGTAGATAATAAACTACTAGTTGACTCGTTGTAATATTAGTAAAAAAATTGTAATTATTATATCAAAATGCACTTTACACACTGACGCAAGGACAATAGAGGCCTTTGAAATTTTCTATTGCTACTTGTATTTGTACAAATGTTTTAGTTACAAAAAATCTATTTCTACTTTCTAAACTAACCTTGACATGTATCAGCTGCCATGCAGGACTTGTTTAACTTGGCCTATTTTTCTTTTGATTTTGGTTGGTTGTTGATCTTTTCTCATATTGTTAGCTATAGGTGTAGTGAACAAAAGCAGCCTGAACCGACATCCAATAGATTCATAGAAAATAAATAGAGATGAGAATGAGGACTTGTACGAGGAAAAGCCATATGAGCATAGTACACCATTGGTGTTGGGCTCTCACCCGACCCAAAAGGCCATAACCAAGGTACTTTATTGACACTAACATGCTCATATTGATCTTTGAGGAATTTGGTATGTGTATTGTTATTCGTTTAATCTTTATTTTGACTAATTAACATTTGATTTATATATTATTATTTTTCCTTATGTTCACATGTGTTGTTTTGTCGGTGCAATGAAGGAGCTCGTTCTTTATTTTGACTAATTAACATTTGATTTATATATTATTATTTTTGCTTATGTTTGCATGTGTTGTTTTGTTGGTGCAATGAAGGAGCTCCCGGAGATTCCACTAAGGGGATAACATTTGATTTATATATTATTTTTTTGCTTTATGTTTGCATGTGTTGTTTTGCAGGTGCAATGAAGGATCTCATAGAGATTTGACTAAGGGGATCACAAGTTCATAGAGATTTTTAGGTCTCCTTCGAGTAATTCCACTTCAAATTGACAAAGGTCCAGATTGGTTTAATTGCAAGGTAATATGATACTTGATTCTCTCTGAATTGGTTCAATACAAGTTAATAGAAAAAATTTCTTGTTTTGTTTGCTCCCAAGTTCATTCTATATGATACAGTTTTCTCCAAATTGGTTCATTGGAAATTAATAGTATATAGCACAAGTTAAGGAAATTGTTAATAGTATTACTTAGATAAAGTCTTTGTTGTCTACAATTATAAATTTATAACTTTAGAATGAAGGTATCCCACCAAGTGAAAGAATCGGTCTGGTGTGGTTGTTAATTCCATGTTTATAGAAATGTTATCTACTCTCGAACCTCCAAGTTTGTAATGTGTGTAAAGATTTCTCTGGTATGGTGTGAATTTTTCTCCATACCAGCATAGATCCATTTTAAACCTGGATCTAGAAAGCACCGAGAGGGATCCAATTTCCTTAGGTGTAAGTTATTTTTATCTTAAATTTTTAAATGTTCATAAAAAAAATACATCTCAAACATTTTGATCCCTTAAGTGTTTGGTAAATCCGAGTTTAACATGGATCTTTTAATCACTTTTCATTTAGTTTTATTATTGGGTTTTTATTATTTGATAAACATAAATACATGAATCCAGAATGTAATTTTTTTATTTTTGCACCGAGAGAAACGAGGTGTTCTATGGGGGAGATCGTGTCACCTTAGTCATGTTATGCTAACCAACATAAAAAAAAAACATTATGTTTACTTACATAAATAAAAATAAATAAATAAATTATATTGCTAATTACTTTACTGGAAATGCTAAACTCTTTTTTAAAAGATATTCAACCTTCTTCGAAGATTCTAGCCTTTTTATTTTATTTTATTTTTAATTAATTATAAACTAATTTTAAAATAATTTAAATTAACTATCTTTCTTTATAATTCACCATAATAATAATAAAACATTTTTATAATAAAATTTAGATATATTTTGGTGCGACTTTAGAGTAGAATTTTGATATATTTAATTATGGCTTATTGATTAGAACAAAGGAGTAAAAATAAATAAATAAATTATATTGATGATTTTTTTACTGAAAATGCTAAACTCTTTTTTAAAAGATATCCAACATTCTTCGAAGATTCTAGCCTTTTTATTTTATTTCATTTTTAATTATTATATAAACTAACTTTAAAATAATTTAAATTAACTAACTTTCTTTATAATTCACCATAATAATAATAAAACATCTTTTCATAATAAAATTTAGATATATTTTGGTGCGACTTTGGAGTATAATTTTGATATATTTAATTATGGCTTATTGATTAGAACAGTGGAGTGTCATCCAAATAACAGTGATGAGATCAATGTGTGTTTAACCTAACACTACACCAACAAGTCTGCTAAAACAAAATATATATATATATATATAGAAAAAAACATGTAGCCTAATTTATCAAATAATAAAAATAAATGAAAAGAAATTAAAAGATTCATGTTAAACCCGGATTTACCAAACACTAAAGGGATCAAAATGTTTGAGGCCTAATTTTTTATAAACATTTAAAAATTTAAGATAAAAATAACTTACACCTAAAGAAATTGGATCCCTCTCGGTGCTTTCTAGGCTATGCTGGTTTATTTATGTTCGGCTAGCATAATTTGACTAACATTACAGGATCTCCTCCATACTCCGCTGAGAGCACCTAGCTTCTCTCAATGCAATTATTTATTTGGTAATGTAACGCATTTATTTGCAAATAATCATAAATATTCATTTTCTTTAAACCAAACCAATACTGCTTGAAAATGTGCACATATTTTTCCACAAACAACTTTTGAAAACCAAAATTTGTCTATTGCCAACAATACAATCTGTCACCCCAATATCACCTAGCCTCACGCAGGACTAATGTCACTTAAAATTAAAAAACCTACCGAGGACTGATGTCACTTAAAATTCAGAAACCTGGGCACAAGGAGCGAACACGAATCATTGGTGAAGAACCTCACCCTCTTTTCACACCAAATATGCATATATACTTAATGACTAGGCTCACAACAGTGTTGGTTCTTGGATGCAGCTCACACACAGCAATAACTAAAGTTTCTATGGTTCCGTCTCAGAGGGAGGCCCCATTATAGGTCAAGAAGAAAGAGGCTTCCTAGATGCCAAACAGGTGAAGAAGAAGTGGCAAGTCATGTGTATACTCCATTCTGTAGATCGGTCGAGTATTCCTTGACGATTTTAGACCTATCGAAGGTATTATATTAACGCCCAAAATGCACATAACAAACGAGAGATGGAAGGACTGCAATATCCTGACAGATTATTTCTTACCACTTTATCTGATAGACCCAGAATACTATCCCAACATACATTCCCATGACATCTCTCCAGACATTCAGAGAACATTGCCCTCACGGAACCATTCCTTACATTATCTATTTGCCCTGGGAATGCCTTCTTCGAGAGGGCATCCGAGAAGCTAATGACACTGAAAGATTTTTGAACCTCCTCGATGAAGAATATTGTGATGGTGAGTTAAAATGGCACATCTCTGTTGTGCAGGAAATCCTTTAATGGTTCTTGATTCCCAATTGGTGTTGTATCTCCTGTGACAAAAATGCAGAAGAAATTTACAGAGCGACCCGGTTGTTTCGTATAGATGCCCTAGTGAATTTAATTGAAGAAACACCTTATGGACCTATTCTCAAATACGATGATCAGCATGAACAGACTGATCGGCTCAAGCCACCTTATACCAATGACAGGAGGGTATTGCACTCGCTCGTGGTGCCATTGAAAACAAAATCCTTCCAGCGTACCTGCTTCTTTTGGAGCTCTAATATTGATTACAGAGACTTGAAAAGGCTTAGGCAGGGAATGCATCTTGTTGATCAAACATTCTTTGCCCTCGAAGCTATGAATCAATTGCCATCCAAAATACCCTTCGGAAGGCTTTGCAGCTCAACTAACAATGCATACGATGGACAAGTAGATATGTCGATAAAATTCCTGAATTCCAGAGGAAAAACTCTTGGTGTCTACACTTCTTTAGATGTGCAAATATTGGGCATTACAATGTGGTTGTTCTTGAATTGCATCACACGAATAACAAGAAACGCTCATAAGCTTAGCCAATCCAGAAATCAGATAAATTGCGATGATAGTATTGTTTAGACCAGCACCAAAGACCGCACGATGCTTCTGTAAATGAAAGATTTCTGGTTAGTTAGGACTGAAGAAGGATAAAAAACACCTTTCTTTGGCCTGCAGATACTTGATCTGCGAAAGGAATTTATGGAAGAAGAAGCTCGTAGTGTTAAACTTGAAGAGCCCACAGATGATCTCTTCTCTTTCTGTTTTGTAGGAAACATGCGGCCTAGATATTTCTTTGACAGTTATGAAAAGAAGCTGCATGTTTTAATCAAAGGGAATGCCAGAACCCTATAATTATTCATGCGTTAGTAAAGCTCCTTATTTGGAAACATAGATATAATTTCGGCACTCCGTATCGCAATCCTTCCCCAGAAATTTATCATTATGTAGTCAAATACGTGGAGGATACAATTCCCTGTTACAGTCCCTATACATTGTTGAGGAGAGAGTGTTCCATATGTTGAATCTACTTTCTATATTTGAGAATCCCTCACCCGTCTTACAAATTCATTCGATTATGGAAAAAAAGGTCTCACAGGTCTTGCAACATTCGATTCTGAAAATAATGGAGGTTGCTTCCCTGCTTGAGGATATATATATATATATGAGAGATTTGAGAGAAACTAAACACAGCACAGAACAACACACATTCAACTCATTGACAACTGAACCAGGCCGTTTAGGTTACTTGCTGCTTGCAATGTCTATTGAGGGAATATGGATTTATACACATACATGAGCTTCTCGAAAGTTCATTGTGGATGAACTATCTATACTCTAGAAGCTTTAGACTTCATGAGAATTCAGACTGTGGGTGATTGATGTATGTCCGTGGCTACAGTAAAGTTGACCCATTGGTCAACATTATCTTCAACACTCCCCTTAATGTTGACCACATAAAATACATATAGAAAAACATGGGTCACTATGGCAAATTATGTACCCATTTACAATATATTTAGACACAACATCCACGTCACCCTTTTAAGGTCTTTACACTATCCATTGCTTATCACAATGCATATCCATCTTCCTTTGCTTTCAACATATCAAAGGGAAGCAAGCATTTAACTTTACAAATGTAATAATAGACATTAAGCTTCCACAACAAAAAATTATTTATGAAGTCCCTTTTGCTACTTTTCCTCTCATAAACCTGCACAACTGAATGAGCCCAATAATGTGTTTTTCTCAATTGTGCACTCCACATTTTTAGTTGTAAAACATCTATCCATCCATAGTGTTTATGAAAAGCATTTTTCTTCATATTCCATTCAACTCCATGCCATATATTTGTCCATTTATCGTGCAAATAATTTTTGTATGCATTATACTTTGGGTTTTGAAATACACCATGTCTTTGCACATGTCTAACACCTTTATATGCATTAACATTCTTAGAAAATTTATTTGTAAAACCATTATCATGAGATTCATTTTTAACTTTATCTTCATTGTATCCAAGACCCATGTATTTAGGTCTACTTTCAATGTCAATTGGTTTTATTCTTCCTTCTTCAAATTTTCAAAGCCCCTTTCTTTTATATCCCATCTTTTGAAGTAGCTTGGAACCAATACCCTTAGTATGTCTTTCAACTAGTCCAATTTTATTTTCATTGTACCCTAACTTTGATTCTTCTACACAATCTGTCATTGTTTGTGCATCAACACTTTTCTTTTTCATTTCTTCAACTTTCACTTCTTTTATCATCTCATCCTTTACTATTAATTCATTTTTTAACTCTTCAACCTTTCTTATCAATCCCACATTACTATTTGTGATATTTTCACACTTTTCTTGTAAACATTCATTATCCTCTTTTACACTTGTGTTTTCTTTACTATTTGTGATATTTTCACACTTTTCTTGTAAACATTCATTATCCTCTTTTACACTTGTGTTTTCTTTTCTTAGTTTTGCAACCTCCTTAATTAACCTTTGATTTAAATTTTGGAGGGTTGCTACTTGTTCCTTTAACTTAACAACATCTTCTTGATCAACCAATTTCTTCAACTCTCACTTATAAAGTGTTTTTAAAATTTTCCAAATCTCTATGCCATCCTTATAATATTTAATTTCTTGAAATATATTTTAAGTCACACAACATTTTAAAAAAGCTTCAGCTAATTTATTTCTCTTATCCCAAGTTTCTAAATCTTTTTCATTGGTAAGGGCAACCTCAATCCCAATTACCAAATAATATGCATTTATAGAAATTAATTTAGATTCCACTTCATATATCCATTCATCCCAATTCTTTCCATCAAACTTAATTTCAGGCAAAGGTATAATAAACTCCATTTTTCTTTAAATTGGCTTCTGTCCAAAATAATCTGGATTATGCAGTTTACCTTTTTTAAACTTCAAAACCTATTAAAATTGGCTTCCGTCCCAGCTTTCAACTAACAGACCCACAACACATTTCCATGACAGGACACCTTATTACGGCAACTAGTATTCTCAATGCAGGTATCCCTTACTCTATCCAGGTCACTGCAACTGCTGCAAAGCACTGTTGTATGTGGCTTTACCTTGAGTTGTGGGCACCTCCACCCTTCTTTTCTACCTGGAAATGATTTAAACAGGAAAAAAACTTCGGTATTCTTTCACTACAAAAAACAGTTCTTCTCAGCAATTAAAAATTTAATTCACATATCTTTCCAAACCATTTACTGCTACTTCACATGTACAACATTAATTATTTAAATAGCTTCCATAATATACATCAAGGGCAACACGCTTTCAACATGTAAATTTGTGGGTTTTGAGCACTATACCGACAGTGTTCCTTTCACAAACGCCAAAATTTCCACAAGCAACGATCACCTATCAGCGATTCTTCAACCAATAATCAATTTTGGTTTGGCATCAACAACAACTGCAACAACCTTCGTGGTTATGGTATCTCCGGCCAACAAACTTTCACAATTCTGCATAGCATCGATTAGACAGCGCCCGGTATCAAACAAACAACCTATCATTACGCAGGCCGAGCATCAGGCCGCTCTGATACCATGAAAGAAACTAAACACAGCATAGATCAACAGACATTGAACTCATTGACAACTGAACCAGGCCGTTTAGGCCACTTGCTGCTTGCAATGTCTATTCAGGGAATATGTATTTATACACATACATTTCGCTTCTCGAAAGTTCATTGTCGGTGAACTATCCATACTCTAGAAGCTCTAGACTTCTGGAGAATTCAGACTGTGGGTGATTGATGTATGTCGGTGGCTACTGTAAAGTTGACCCATTGGTCAACATTATCTTCAACAAGATTGCACTGGAAAAATTTATTTATGGACAAAAAGTATGAATTGAAATAAAATTTTAACGCGATATTCAGAACCTTTTGCAATTTGCAATTACAAATCTTGGTTTTCTGGGATTTCCGTTAAATGCAGCCAAGATGTGTTTGCACATTTCTACTGAAACTTCCATATTATTCAGTGGATTTAATCAACACGGTCGAATGAAAATTCGTGAACGATGGGATGGACGTTAAGAATTGAAAGAAGTAGGCTATATTAGAAATTAATTTTTTCATTTCATCCGAGTTCTCTGTTGAAATCTACTAAAATTGGGAAGGGTAAAGAAAAGTGGTTTTCAATGTAGATTCATTAGATTTTTCCCTTCTGACTTCCTATCTTTTAATTTTACCAAATGAATTCCCTAAAATTCAAATATGCAGCCAATTGTGCAGCCACACCAACGCATTCACCAGTATTACCTCCATGTAGAAACAAAAAAGATATGTCCATTATCTCCACAATCAGTCTCCAAGTTGGTTTTCAATGTCAAAATGGGAAGAGGCAGCTCGACGCAACTGTGACTGGCGAGTGACTGGGGAGCTGTTCGATTCTTTACTCAATGCAGATTGAACTTCAAAAAGGAGAGTGCTTACTGCAATTTGCAATGGCTCTAACTAAAACTCTTTTATTGAACATAAATCATGTATTGTGAGTGCAGTTGGAATTACATATAATATTTCCTATAAGATGAGAACCAAAAATTTTAGGTTTTTTTTTTTTTTCTGTTAGCGAGAGTGAGAACAATAACCATAAGAACCTTAATAATCTATTCCAAAATCAATGCAAGGAATTTTTTTTTACACTTCTGCTATAACAATCTTGTACCCTTAGGTTAACTGGACAAGGAATATCCAAGTTATCATGAATAATCATGATAACAAAAAATATTTTATTGAATATTGAAGTTATCATGACTAATGATGTATTGTTAGGGCAGTCGGAATTACATATTAATATTGCCAATAAGATGAGAACCAAAAACTTCAAGTTTTTTTTCTCTTACTAAGAACAATAACCATAAGAACCTTAATAATATGTTCCAAAATCGATGGAAGGATTTTTTTTGACATTTCTGCTATAACAATCTTGTACCCTTACATAAATGGAACAAGGAATTTGAATTTAGAGTGTTTACAAACTAAAAGTATCCGCCATTTCATTTCCAAACGAATGGATTTTCCTCAAATTAGTCTCAATGGAGAACTTAACATTGCATGTGTTTGAAAAGATAGAGATGGAGATACACATATCTTCAAACACGCCAGCATCAAAAATTTTCTTTTAATCACACCATCTGCAACTTTCGAGCACTCCTCCAACACACAATAACAGTTCATAGGTTAATTCCTTCAAAGAAAATTTAGATAATAGTAGAGACAAAAATAACATAAGATAGAATGTTTGATCTTTTGTACAACCATAAATGGATGGATCGGCTTGCCTTAAATTCTATTTTGTGAAAGATTTTAGAGACTGGCCAGAAGCATCTTTCTTTGACAATTGTTACCTTCTTACACAAATGTCTCCTCACATGTGTATAAAAGTGATCTCTTACCCACTTCTAATGGAAACCCTATAAGTTAGTTGGAGGAGAAAGCTCTTAGGCATAACCCAACACTTTTATAACATAGTATTTGAGATCTTAGTCATAATAGTTGATTTGATCATTGATTTCTATTTCTATCTCAATTTTGAGTTTAATATATACAAAACAAAAAATCCAAAAAAACAAATTTCGCTATATTGTAAAGTAACTAGCACACTATGATATGCATTCTACATTATTAGAAGACAATCTCCACATATACATAAGAAAATTACTAAGAAATTAAAGTCAAACTAATTAGCGTCATTTTCACAATTGTCACAAATACCATTTCAAGTATGAAAAGCAATCTATTCATCATGTTTCAAACTTCATTATTACTATTAACGTGAAATCAAGTTCACCGTTATGGATTGAAGTTAAAAAAGAACTCCTATTATAGACTAAATAGTTAATACTAGTATTCACGAACTTTGCAAAGACTACAAATCATAACAAGTGAAAAATGATGTCCAATTCGATTCAAGGTCTTTGCAAAATCTCTTGAAATGTTTGAACAATAAATATTGCGGTGATGTTATTGTAACTTTTGTGAAGTTATTGTGTTGACAACCCATTTACATGTTTTCCACTCATCTTAAAGAATTGGCCAGCTACAATTAACAAAGTTACTTTAACTTAACCCAAGTAACAAGGTCAGGGACATTGCCACCTGGTAGCTCTTGTTATAGATACTGTAATAATAATTTCTATTCCTATTTTGTATAATCAGGTTTTAGGAGATTTGAACGTTAAATCTAAAATAAAGTTATTTTTTCATATTTATATTAAACATATTTGACAAATAATGATGAAATTGGTTTGAGTTTATATCATTGATATATATGCCACTTGCGGTAAGCATGGTAATTATTATTCATATATGAGGATGAACATACCAGAATGATGAGACATCAAGCATAACGTAGTTGTTCATTCCACTATCAAGATTTTAAAAATAAAAATAAAAATTATCCCCTATCTTGGGAAGCGGGCTCATAGAGCGTGCATTCTTTGACCATAATGCAATGCTTATGCTTACACACAGTATTTTCCATGTATAGGAACATGGGTTTCATTTCAAGGATTGAGAATAGAAATGATGCGGCTTATGTTGCGAGCCATGATGTTTATCTCCAAAACATGGACTCAACTTTAATTCATGATTTTGTAGAGTAAAGTATGCATATTGAATTAGACCATGATATAAGGAATGGTTTTCCTATTTGATGCAATATGGGGCTTACTTCAAGGATTGGTTATAATAGGGACGGGTTTCTTAATCTATAAGGATAAACTTCATGTATTTAGGTTTTTTTTAGTTAATTTAGGTATCTTAATTCTTATAATGTTTTTAGGAAAATAAGTTTTGTATAATCTATAATTTAGGGAAATTAAATATCTTTTATAAGATAATAACTCTAGGCCAAAAAATTATGCATAATATAGATGAGTTTGTTAATCAAAGTTGTCATTTTGAGGCTAACTACAAGTACTCCTTACTCAAAAAAAGTTTCTTGGGTCGACTCTCATGAATATGAACCTAAACCATCATAGTATTCCCTATATAAGGAACATTTGATGTACAAGATAA
Organism: Pseudotsuga menziesii; assembly: GCA_001517045.1. Lineage (NCBI taxonomy): Eukaryota > Viridiplantae > Streptophyta > Pinopsida > Pinales > Pinaceae > Pseudotsuga > Pseudotsuga menziesii. The sequence goes on along the minus strand of LPNX010323960.1, from coordinate 186,365 downwards.
ATATGAAGATAATGTCAAGAATTAGGAGTAGTGGGATAGTTTTGATTGTTCAACAATGGAACAATGTGAAAAAATTCGATTTATACCGTAATATAATATTTTTTGGATGATAGGTTATGTATTACTTCATTTACCTTACCATATGACCTATATACAAAATATTTACCATGTGATAGGAATATGGAACCAATTTTAGGGATTGGGTGAACACTAATGGGCCTCCACACCCTAGCCATGGTTTGGGGTGAATGAACCTCAAAAACGTTACCTAAGGGATGAACATGATGTTTAATGCTAAGTCGTGGCTAGGGTTAAGATACCCATCCCTATTACATCCAACCCTTTAAATTGGGCTCATATTCCTCTCGTGGTTAAAGGATTACTTTTGTACAAATTATATCATATTATTGGGCCTTATGTCGAGTTAGTGAACCTAAAAAAAATATGTGGGAGATAAATACATGGTTTTCTCATTAAACAATATATTGGGTTGTGAAGCCCATCCTTGTCTCATATAATCCTTGAAATCAAGGATAGATTTCCCTCACAAGGAAGTGATTCCTTTAGTAAGACTCATCTTATAGTCTAAGACCTTATGCATGGACTACAAGCCCAAAAATATGCATTAGGGGATAAGTTCTTAGTTTTCAATCCCAAATCATGGCTTGGGAAGCTATACCTTTTCTTAATGTGTATTATGCTTGAAATTTGTTAACATATGCATGTTATAGGGAAAAAATTCCTTTTATTGAGATTGTTTTATATTTTAGGTATTTTGCATGGTGTGTGAACCTAAATAACATTAATTATGGTCTAGATCCATGGTTTCTTAACCTTAAATTACCATTATTCGGGTAATGGTTTCTTAATGTGTACTATGCTTGAAATTTGTTAACATATGCATGTTATAGGGAAAACATTCCTTTTATTGAGATTGTTTTGTATTTTAGGTAATTTGCATGGCATGTGAACCTAAATAACATTAATTATGGTCTATATCCATGTTTTCTTAACCTTAAAATACCATTATTCGGGTAATGGCACCCATATTTGATGTGAGTAATATTTAAAATTTAGATATGTTTCTCTCATAGACAAATTATTCTTTTTATATATGTTATATTAATGTCTAGGTCCAAGCATGGTATTTTTTCCCAATAACATTTCTTTCAAGAGAAACACATGGGTTTTCACATAGAACCACAAATTGAGCTATGAACATGTCACTATTGCAAAAAAAATCCTTGAAACTAGTCCCATATTCTTCTCATAGGAAAAATATTACTTCTACAAGGAACATATCATGCTCTAGATCATTTTACATGTGTTATACCTTGAACGTAATGGAGTAGGATATATATCCATGGTTATGTGCCATGGGAGACACCATTGTTATTCCTAATCCTTTAAAGCAATACCATATTTATCTTCTATAACAATCATCATATGTTTGCGAGTCTTGTTTGGTCCAAGAGAATTATTCCAATTATTCTAGATTATTTAAATTGGAGTTATATCCCTTTGAATAGAAAATTCATTTTATAATGTTTGCATAATTTATGATTCAAGTCCCTATACATGTATTATGGCCCAAAAGCTATGTATCAAGGGTTAAATTGTAATACCCCATATTAGATACAATAATGAAAATAACAATAATAATAATAATAAAATAATGTTGTTAATAATAATAGTAGTAGTAAATGCATGTTATGCATGAGAATTAAAAAGCAAAATTAACTAAAGATGCATTTTATGTATGAGAATTGTTAGAGCAATAACATTTCCTAATAATCTATATAATGGAGGTTGAGAATATGTAAAATAATATTTTTCTTTCTAGTTAGGGAAAAATTTGGTTTTGAAAAGTTTTTGGAGATTGAGCTCTTGAAGGAAGAGGAAACAAAAGATAGGATTGGTTTATTTGATGAAGGTGTAAAGGGATCTTAGTTTTATTAATTAAGGGGTTGGTTGGAAGGAGAACAATCCCCCACATGTTGGTGTATATTTAGTTTTGGTCGTATTATGTGAGCAACCGGTGCTCGATGGTTTCATATTCACCTCAACTATATGTCAGTTCCTTGCAACTCTTTAGGTATCATTCTCACAACACACTAGATTATGTTTATTTATGCAATAAGTACTTAATTGATGTCCATGTAATCACATTTGACCTATTTCTCATTATGTTAGGTGGGTTTAATGTTTATGTACTTAAGATATGATGGTGCATATTGATAAGTCAACGATATGTTTAAGTTTTTTCTTTTAAATTGAGGTTTTACAAGTTATTGTTAATGTGGTTTTATGATCTTTTAGGCCTTACTGAAACCCATGTTGTATGACCATCCATAATTGCCTATGCTGGGATATGCATCCCTATTATTTCCAGTCCTTAAAATTAATCCCATATCATTGCAAGGAAACCATTTTTTATAGGTCTTATAGTTTGGTCCAAGGCCCCTTTCATGGTTATGACCTCTTAAAACATTTTTATGAGATAAATCCATGGTTCTTGGACCTAAATCATGGCTATTTCTATAAACTCGTCATGTTGTTCCCAATTTTTTAAATTAGTAACATGTTCTTTTGATATGGAAAATAGCACTTCTACATGGACTATATCATGGTCTATGTCCTTTTGCATGGTCTAAGAGATAACAAAAATGGATTATATCAATTAACTCATGTGGATTTTGTACCTGAAACTAGGGCTTGGGCCATAAGACATATTTTTCTTATTCTTAGTCCTTAAAATTGAGACCATAGTTCTCTTCGAGGGAAATGATTATTTATATAAAGACTTTGTCATTATCCAAGGCCTCAGGGGCATAGAATAGGGCTTAAAACATGTTTCTCGATTGTGAAATATTTAACTCTATCCCAATCATTACATTGAACCAACAACCCCTTCTTTATGTGCCTAGTTCTTAACATTTGTTCCACATTACTCTTGTGTGAAAGATATTTCCTTTATATAGCCTATATCATGTTCTAGTACCCCTACATACCTAAAAATCATTACTCATAAATTAAATATTTCCTATAATAAGCCGAAACATAAACAAGACAAGGTGATCTGAAGTCTATACCAAATTAAAGCCATATTCCTATCATAAAATACCAAACTACAATGTGTTGCTTGGAGAACATCAATGATTTTTTTTTTATACAAAATGCATGTGTTGCTTTTAAGGATGCCAAACTTTGTCCACTTATTCATTGGACTTATTCATAAGGATGGCATCATTTGTAAATAAAATAATGATAAACATAGTAACATTTAAAGTGGGGCAACTTTCCAATTTGTGTTAGTCTCGTTGAAACACCATTCCAACTTTCTCTTTATCATTCTAACCATTTTGTATATATTAAAAAAACATAAATAATCGTATTTAGAAAGTTGTGGAAACACGTTTAGAAATATATCATTCAAGGGGAATATGAGACAATATAAAATTATTTTAAAATCAATAAAGTAGTATTAGAATTACTCATTCTCAATTTCTCTATCATTTGTATTAGAGTTAAGATATGATTTGTTATTCAATAATTTCATCTAAATCTAACCTAAACCTTTGTAAAACTAGCTCTCCTACAATTGAACTAAACATCTTGGATATAACATGTTTGACCATCATGGTAATATTATAATTTAATCTAAACCTAACCTGGACCTTTGTAAAACTAACTCTCCTACAATCGAACTAAACATCTTGGATATAACATGTTTGACCATCATGGTCATATTATAATTTAATATTAATGATAGCCTCTTTTTTGTTATGAAAATGGGATAAGTAATGTTGGATTTAATTATGAAAAGCTTAATAAACTAAAAAATGGTTTTTTATTGAAAGCATCAAAATGTGGAAAATTAAACCAATGGAATCATTTTTAAAGAAAATCAATGTCGATGTACTTGGGATTTACTCACATTAATCATAAGAAAAATAGCAATGTATTAGGAATTTCCAAGGGATTTAATCACATTAAGAATAAAAAAGTAGTTATGATACATGCAATGGTAGAAAAACAACACCTCTAATGGGGTGAATAGAAATGGAAATTTGTTAGGAGATATCATATACGGATGAGAATATTCATTACAAACATGAGAATCAAATATAGTACAAGTAATATTCTTAAGTAATAAGTTATTCCAAAACACATTAAGAAGAATTTAACTATTAATAAGGTTACTTTTATCAATCAACAAAATGCATTTGTTATTTTTTGTTTTAAGAACCTAACAATAAATCTTTTATATCTTTGCAACTCTTTAAGGGTGTGTTGGGGCTTGGAAATTCGCAGGCAGCAACAGTGAGGGATTCTCCCCAATCAATGTTCCCAACTAGCCCGTTGACTGTTTGGAATAGAGAATCCGTCCGGTTTGCGGTCCGGCTACTGTGGGTCAAGAAACAAAACAAAGGCTTTACCGGTTGCGGCTCGGCCCACTGAATTTTTTGTATTTGACTTTAAGAAATGAGATGCAAGTGCCTAACTAAATGCAGAGCGATCAAGATGCAGGGAGCGGTCACAATGTGATGCACAGGTTCTTACCTCTCGTCTTATGCTCACAAGCAACCAAATCAGGTACAATAAGAAATAAACTAACTATCTAATCTATCCCTAGGGAGCAAGGTTATCATTCTGGGTGAGCAATGCATCTTGCACATGCATTATGAAGAATCACAGATAGCTGATATTTCTTTCAAGACACATGAACACTTACAGATATTTAAATAACCAGATAGTCGATCATTTTATAACAACAATAATTGCTCACAGTGGAAAATATCAAAAAAAGATACCGAAGAACATTCAACAAGAACATAGGTTCAGGAAATTAAAAATTCTCACAGCAAATGAAACACTGCTGAAAACGAAATAGTTCCTCTTCAACATTATTCATTGAGTCGCATTGATACATTCCATTCTACTCTCTCCAACAGGTAAAAAAATTGCATTTTCCTTTGCAAAACGAAGTAGTTCCTCTTACAAGCAAACATTTACAAAAAATTTCTAGGGGAAAAAGCCCTTTCTTCTTCCCACTTTCAAATATTTAAACTACAACTACTGAGTGCTTCGTTTTTCTCCCCAGACGCGTGGTCTTTCAGTTTCTTCAACGCTTCATATTCCGATCTTTTGTCAGTATGTGATCATGAGACACTTGGTAACTGATCCGTTTCTAGGATCATGCCTTTACAGCTCCAGACTTCGTTCTCCATTTGCCTCGTTTCAGTCATACCTCCACCAAACGGGTTAGTCTTTCTTCTTATCATGGTGGATTGACCGGTCTCCTTGAAACTTCCTGCAGTCAATTCACGAGCATGGTTCAACAACAAATATTATCAATTAACTACCATCTTACAAGGAACTGGCCGGGTGTACCACATACGGGCCTAGCAAAATATCCTATGGTCACCGGCAGGAAAAAATTTAAGTCGACAGCCAGAAGGAAGTGAGCTCGGGGGCCAGGAGGATCTTCCAGCCGCAACGTCGGGTGAGGCTTAAGTCGCAACCAAGCGAAACGCGGGTGGGATATGCCATAAATCGGACGTCGGACGGTTTTAGTTTTGGAAACCGGAAGACTCTAGGAGCCACAACGACGGAGGAGGAGGGTTAGAGGATACGCGGAGCGGATGGGAAAACTTAGTCAAATGTCGGAAGACACTCAGATCGGGAGCGAAAAAGATCTCCCAGCCGCAACGGCGGATGAGTAGAGGTTACAGACAAGCGATCGAAGGCTAAAATGAAACGGGCGTCGGATGGGTTCAGACTTCGGATGGAGAAAAGGTCTTGGAGCCGTAACGGCGGAGAGGCTGAGACTTTGCATCTTCCGATTCAACAGCAAAAAGAGGCCCGACTACAGGAAAACTCAAGGATTTGAACAGCGTTAACAACCAAAGTCGTTTTCTTCGCAAAGGATGCCCTGAAGAACAAAATTGTACTTCTTCACGGCCAGAAATCCACGACTTAACCGAAATTGAACATGGCATAAATAAACCTGCTGACATCCAATCTTCAAAGTAAAATGAAAAGAAGAGATGCCCAAGAGGCTCAAGCATTTAACAATCCCACCAAGCAAAAATGATGAGTAGGGGCCCAGAATTTAAATAAATTTGGGGGGAACAGTTGCGGAAGCAACAACTGGCGATTACCTGGTGAACCTAGATCTCTGGGTGATTATACTTTGAGCAACAGACTGTTTAACCAGAATGCTTCTAATGAATTCTTCCGGCGATATGGATTCCTCGACCGACAGAAGTGTGTACCTTAATCATTGATGATGGTCCATTTGGGGGAAGGGAAAAACCAAGATCTTCAAGTCCAGAAAACTATGTTGAGGCCAGAGTATGAGTTTCATTGTTACCTCTATTTTCAGGTAGCTAACAGCGTGGACACCACAGGATTGCAACAGATAGTAAACAGCAGTATTCGTTTGTTCCCCGTTCCCATGCCATTTTAACAGCTTTTGTGCTTTTGGACTTTTGTCCCTTTCATCTGAGTCCTTCTGTACGCCTTTCTTACTGAATTTTAATTCAGGATCCTCTATCCCATAGTTCCCTTTTGTGTGAGTGGCGTACTTTAAGTTTCAGCTCACGGGCGGAGAGGATCTTTTGGCAATTTAGTATTTATGATTCAGCACTTGCTTTGATTTATGATGCTTTTATAGAAGTTTTGACTCTTTACTTGCCTTTTGGCATTCGTTTCTTGGCATGGGATCATTTATATTTAATACACTGTTCACCTTGCTTTCGCCCATGGGTCCTTTACTGTCGCTCCTTAGAACATTTTAAATGTGACGTGGATGGAGCCTCAACATAGTACCCCAGACTCTTCGAATCCGGTTTAATTCACAGGGGTTAAGCAGGACTTCAATGCACACAACATTTTATTCGAGAAAACTGTTAGGCTGGAAGAAATCTTTTAGCAATACACAGGCTGACACTCAACCTATTTGCTATTCCCGAAAGACCTTAATATCCTCCAGATGACCGTAAGTTCGGTCCCCTTATTGAAAATCAAAAACTTAAAATTAAATCAAATGCAAGCATGACTCGAAAACAACCACACAGCTTATTTATATACAAGGCAGAGAGAAGAAAGAAACTCAAGAAAAGTAAGGCTTGAGAACCAAACCATTGACTGGCAAGTTCTCCTCCCATCCCTGTAAATCCTGCAGTTTATAAGTAGCAGGGCCAAGTTTGGCTACGATCTGAAAAGGGCCTACCCATAACTACTGGAATTTGGTATGCTTTCCTTTCTCATCATGGGGGTGGTCCCATTTGAGGACTAAGTCTCCCACTTCAAAGTCTTTTGTCCCAGCTTTATGCTTGTCAAACCATCTCTTAGCTGAGTCTTGCTGTTGTTTAAAACGTTCTTTAGCCTTGGATCTGGCCTCTTCTGCTTTCAAGAGATTATATATTCTTATTTGTAGAACTTCATCATCCGACCCCCTAGACTCTTGGGCTAGTATGGAGGCTGGTAGCATGAGATTGGGAGGCAAAATAGCTTCCTTACCATACACAAGGGTATAGGGTGACACTCCTATTGCAGACTTGGGGGTGACTCTGTCAGCCCACAAGGCATTAGGTAAGGCTGAGTGCCAACTTCGTTGGTTTTCTATTACAGTCTTCTTCAGGATTCTAATGAGGTTTTTATTGGAGGATTCAGCCAGGCCATTCCCTTGCGGATATTAGTTAGCAGAATAATGTAATTTTATTCCTTTGTCATGAGCAAATGAAGTTAATTTAATTGATGAAAAGTATTTAGCATTATCCAAAACTAATGAAATTGGAACTCCAAACCTGGTCATGATATGATCTTGTAGGAAGCTGATGACTTCGTCTTCGTTTATCTTGCGCAATGGGATAGCTTCGACCCATCGAGTGAAATAATCAGTCGCAGTAAGAATGTACTTGTGCAGCAGTGAATAATTTGTCTTTATTTCTCCAATGATGTCCAATCCCCACTGTTCGAAAGGCTCCGTGACTGTCACAGGCTTTAGAGGTGCCGCTGCTCTAGGTTGTCTTCCACCACATCTTTGGCAGGTATCACATTTTTTGACGTGTGCATGTGCATCCTTGAAAAGCATAGGCCAATAGTAACCAGCTCTAAGGATTTTATGGGCTGTAGTGTCGCCTAAATAATGTCCTCCAGCCGGACCGTCATGTAATTCTGCCACTACTCTCTTTGCATCTTCCTTTTCTAAACATCTGAGGATAACCCCGTCATAATTCTTCCTGAATAACACTCCTTCAACCAGATGATAGGAGGCTGATTTGAGACGCAGAGCTCTTCTTTGTTTGGAATTCCAATGTTCTGGTAATAGCCCCGACTGTAAGTAATGCATAAGGTCCCTATACCAGGACTCAAGAGCTGTAAATAGAGGGCATACATCCATTACGTGCAATTCTGCTTCATCTTCCCATGCTTTTTCTTCGTTGTTTTTACTTCCAGTCATCAATTTGCATAAACCTTGACCTTTCACTATAGTGGCTGGCTTGAATTCAAGATCGTATTCTTGAAGGGCTGTTACCCAGTTGCCCCTTCTTTCTCCTAATTCTTTTTGAATGAGAAGGGATCTTACAGCTAGGTCAGGAACTATCACCTTGGTCCGATTTTTCAATATATAAGGCCTGAATTGCTTCACTGCCTTAAACACTGTGTATGCTTGCTTATCAATAGCTGGGTAGTTTAATTCAGCCCCTTGTAACCCAGTGCTCATGAAAGATATTGGGAATTCAACACCCCCATCCTCCTTTTGGGTAAGCACAGCTGCCAACGAATCATCAGACGCAAGTGTATACATAATAAAGTCCTTATCAAAATCTGGACTTTTCAGAGAGGGCGCATGTGCGACAGCAGTCTTGATTTTACTGAAAGCATTCTTTTCAGTTTCAGTCCACTTAAATTGTGCATTCTGCTTGACCATCTGCTGTAATGGTTTAACAGTCTGGGCAAAGTCAGGCACAAACCTACGCACGAAATTTATTGTTCCCATGAAGGATTGAATTCCTTTTTTATTATGGGGCATGGGGATTTGTTCAATGGCATTAATTCTTTCTAGGTCTATAGATACACCTGTATTTGAAACTATATGCCCCAGTAACTTACCTTCTGTGACTGCAAATACGCACTTCTTAGGATTGAGGGAAATGCCATATTTCCGACAGCGTTCGAAAATTTGCTTTAAGTGGAAAGCGTGCTCCCCTCTTTTCTTTGAGAATATAGTGACGTCATCAAGGTATACCACCACACTTCGTCCAATCAGTCCACGAAAAGCTATGTCCATAGCTCTCTGAAATGTCACTCCAGCATTAATCAGTCCAAAGGGCATCCTTCTATAGGAAAACGTTCCCCATTTATTTCTGAATGTGGTCTTCAATCTATCTTCCTCGGCTACCAACACTTGGTTATATCCAGAGAACCCGTCTAACAACGAAAACATTTCAGAACCAGAAACCATCTGTAGCAATTGCTCCATGGGAGGTACCGGATACTTGTCTTTATCTGAGGAGCAGTTCAAGTTTCTGAAGTCCACGCACAGTCTGATTTCTCCCAACTTTTTTCTGACCGGTACCAGATTAGACACCCACTCGGAGTGCCTGACTTTAAAAATAATTCTGGCGTCCAACAATTTCTTCACTTCGCTTTGAATCAGTGGCTCCAACTTGGGGTGCATCTTCCTTAACGGCTGCTGATATGGCTTGATGCCTGCTTTAATAAGGATGACATTCTTGATAATACTGGTGTCGTAAGTCTTCAAATATTCATACGTCCATGCAAAGATATCTTTGTACTATTTAAACAGACTGAGGAACTTGTCTCTTTCTGCTGGTGAACAGCATTTGCCGAGGTTCACGAACTTGGGATCCGTTTCAGTCCCTAAGTTTATTAGCTCGAACTGTAGAGTCGAGCTATGCGTCTTCACATTAGCAGGTATTCTAAATTTTTCGTTCAAGTCAAACATCTTCTCTAATGTTTTGACCCCTTTGGGAATGAAATTGTCATATTTCATTTCAGCCTGATGTTCTTCATCGTCGATAATGGCCCCTTTAAAGGTCTCGTCATTTGTCAAGCACTCGATTATTTGCTGATCATCGTCAAATACTCGCAAGTTCGTGATCATGTCGGGTACTGATGGCCTGAAAAGTAATTCAATAGAGCATTTGTTATTAGTGGGAACCAACCTGGCGGCTGATGTAGCTAGAAGATCAGCGGCTGCATTTTTTATTCTTGGGATTGAAATAATGTTAAACGCATGAAAACATTTAAGCAACTCCCATACCTCGTTTTGGTAATCTTTCAAATGGGGGGAAACACAATGTATTTGATTTCGTATCTGCTTTACAACTATTTCTGAGTCCCCAAAAACTTTTAAATTATTAACCTTTAGCTCAATCGCTTTCTTGAGTTCCTATAGCAGTGCTTCATACTCAGCCGTATTGTTAGTACACTCAAACTCTAATCTACAGGACAGGAGCTGTTTATTTTTTTGTGGATCAATGAGGACGCAGCCAGCCCCTGACCCTTCTAAAGTTTTAGATCCATCAAAAAATAAAGTCCCAAAAACATTATCTACTGAAAAAGAATCTACTTCTACTGCTAAATCTACTATTTTACAGTCAATCTCACCAGCCCGAGAAAAATGAAGGAGATCAGGCTGGGTGTCAGATGTGTCACTGGCCTCTTCCGTTTGATAATTCCCTGGTTCCAATTCAAGAAAATAGTTTCCCAATACAGATTCAACTGGTATATTCTTCTCCTCCAATTGAGTAACATTGTACTTCATGTGAGGTTCTCTCAAAACCTTAATCTGATTGGGACTCCCTTCGTACGGAAACCAAAGATGTGACCAATCTGAGGCGAAATATCCATTTAACTTAGCTGACCAATCTCTGCTCAGGACCAGGCCATAAGCGTCTGGTATATCAGCCACCACGATGTTAATAACTTGGCATACTCTGTCATAGGATGCCAGGTGGATTAGGACGTCTTCCATCTCACCAACTACCTTGACATCTGTCCTATCCAATTGCACCACCCTCCACGTAGTTGGCCTAGGATGCCCATTTATTTTCTTACACATTGATATGGGCATGACATTAATTGATGCCCCTGAGTCCACTAGACAATTGTGCACGTTATGATTAAAAATTTCAAATGTCAGGAGGAAAGGTGGGTGTTTAGTTTTAGCCTTACCTCCAGTGCTAGCTTCTCCAATTTCTTCTTCATCCCGAGGCTGATTTTCAGTGGGCAGCTTCTCTTCTGACGTTTCAAGTGCCTTCAACAACTTTTCTTTCTACTGAGGTACTTTTCACATCTCAAACAGCGGGACATTTGCCTTTATCTTCTTTAAATATTCGACAATGTCATATTCAATTTGTTGTTTAATGGACTGAGATTATTTAGAACTCACCTTCTCTTCATTTGGCTTGGTCGACATTCTGTTCTGCTTGGGATCTTGACTGGTAATAGTGAATTCCGAAACCTTATCAGCCAAGGATTTATCTTGAAATTTCTTCTTGATGTTTCTTTGCATCCTTCTGATCTTTGGGAGTAAAAGACTGTCATCACTAACTGTCTCTTGGCTTCTAGTTGTCACATTAGCTTCCCTGACATTCTTGTGTCTCTGAGAATCTTCCTCCTCTGCATCGAGTAAGGAGACAGAATTCCATAATGCTATGGTCTCCTCCTCCTGTCCTTTTGTAGAAGTGGAAGCAACACTTTCTTTCTTTTCATCATCATCTTCCTCCGTTAACCTTGAATCCAACATCTGATTCATGACTAATGTCATTGAATTTATCCATTGCAGACAGTTCTTTTCGGAATGAGGTTGTTGGTGAAAGGTACAGAAATTTTCCATCCCTATCTCTGTCAGATTCATGGATGCAGTCTTCTGAGGAGGAGGTTGGGGCTGATTGTTGTCCTCTCTTTTCTTATAGTATGGCCTGAAGAACTTCTATGCTTCTTTTTCTTTTTCTAAGTCTATGATCTTATTAGACAGATTTTTCATTATTTTAGCCATACTTTTGTAATCTGCTGACTTTTCTTCCTTAGGCTTTGTGAACAATAAGGTTTTTCTTCCCGCACCTTTCTCTCCTGATTGTTCTGGATAGTCTTCAATGCTTTCTCTTTCCGCTTCCACCACTTCTGCCTCTTCATAGGTCTCTGTCAAAGTAGTCTTGGCCCTACCTTTTGCAAACATGGCCAAATCAGGGCCCAAAGCTGAAGTATAGTATTCAATCAGTACTTTTTCTGAAGGCTTATCTGTTTTAGAGAAATTTTTAAGATATGCTGCAAACCTTTGTGTGAAACTGTGCACTTTTTCTTTTTTTTCTTTCTTTAATGCACATAGTCCTTTCATGAGGGCAGCGTGAGTATTTTGGACTGCATACTTGCTCCTAAACATTCTTTCGAAGGTATCCCAGTCTGGGATAGAGTTGGCAGGAAAACCAAAATACCATGAGGCCGCGGCTCCTTTGAGCGTATGCGGGAATAGTCTACACACCACATCTTCGTGTTCCCCAACCCTCAGAACTTCTATTTCCAAGTAGAAACTTTGTAGATGATCATCCACTAGGATCTTCTCATTGGGGTCAAATTTAGGCAGTAACTTCTCAAAGGCTTGAGGTAGGTCATGCAAAGGCAGGGTCAGATTTAGAGGTGACCTGGCTTTCCAAGCTAGCGATGGATTTGGTGGATTAGGTGGAGGTTGATTTGCATTAATTCCGGCCATGAGTTGAGGTGGAGAGTGCGGAGGGGAACCAACAGGAGTGTGAGGAGGTGAACCAACAGGGGTGTGAACAGGAGAACTTTAAGGGGTGTCTGGGCCTACTTGGTTCAAAGGCAATTCAACTTCCTGTAAGGCGGTTTCCACAAGTTCTTCCCACTCTCCAACCAATACTGAATCTTCTACTATAGGACGGTCTTTCTTCTTGTACTCTCTTCTAGGCAATTCGTGGATAATCGGCAACCCTCCAATCTTCTTTACATAAGCACAGGTATGTCTTCTCAGATCGTTAACAATTTCGTTGCAAACAGGATATAGATGTTCTCTGTTTTCTTCTTCTAGAATTGGATTACGTGGTCCACTACTTTCAGAACTGTAACCAGTGGAATAATCTCGGTAAAATGGGTTTCCTCGGCCAGCCATGCACTGGCGGCCCTCCTTCTAGCGCCAAAACTGTCGGGGCCTGGAAATTTGCAGGCGGCAACAGTGAGGGATTCTCCCCAATCAACGTTTCCAACTAGCCCGTTGACTGTTTCGAATAGGGAATCCATCCGATTTGCGGTCCGGCTACCGTGGGTCAAGAAACAAAACAAAGGCTTTACCGATTGCGGCCCGGCCCACCGAATTTTTTGTATTTGACTTTAAGAAATGAGATGCAAGTGCCTAACTAAATGCAGAGCGATCAAGATGTAGGGAGCGGTCACAATGTGATGCGCAGGTTCTTACCTCTCATCTTATGCTCACAAGCAACCAAATCAGGTACAATAAGAAATAAACTAACTATCTAATCTATCCCTAGGGAGCAAGGTTATCATTCTGGGTGAGCAATGCATCTTGCACATGCATTATGAAGAATCACAAATAGTTGATATTTATTTCAAGACACATGATCACTTACAGATATTTAAATAACCAGATATCCGATCATTTTATAACAACAATAATTGCTCACAGTGGAAAATATCAAAAAAAGATACCGAACAACATTCAACAAGAACATAGGTTCAGGAAAATAAACATTCTCACAGCAAATGAAACACCGCTAAAAAACGAAATAGTTCCTCTTCAACATTATTCATTGAGTCGCATTGATACATTCCATTCTACTCTCTCCAACAGGTAAAAAAATTGCAGTTTCCTTTGCAAAACGAAGTAGTTCCTCTTACAAGCAAACATTTACAAAAAATTTCCAGGGGAAAAAGCCCTTTCTTCTTCCCACTTTCAAATATTTAAACTACAACTACTGAGTGCTTCGTTTTTCTCCCCAGACACGTGATCTTTTAGTTTCTTCAACGCTTCATATTCCGATCTTTTGTCAGTATGTGATCATGAGACACTTGGTAACTGATCCGTTTCTGGGATCATGCCTTTACAGCTCCAGACTTCGTTCTCCATTTGCCTCGTTTCAGTCATACCTCCGCCAAATGGGTTAGTCTTTCTTCTTATCGTGGTGGATTGACCGGTCTCCTTGAAACTTCCTACAGTCAATTCACGAGCATGGTTCAACAACAAATATTATCAATTAACTACCATCTTACAAGGAACTGGCCGGGTGTACCACATACGAGCCTGGCAAAATATCCTATGGTCACCGACGGGAAAAAATTTAAGTCGGCAGCCAGAAGGAAGTGAGCTCGGGGGCCAGGAGGATCTGCCAACCGCAACATCGGGTGAGGCTTAAGTCACAGCCAAGCGAAACACGGGCGGGATATGCCATAAATCGGACGTCGGACGGTTTTAGTTTTGGAAACTGGAAGACTCTAGGAGCCGCAACGGCGGAGGAGGAGGGTTAGATGATACGCGGAGCGGACGGGAAAACTTAGTCGAATGTCGGAAGACACTCAGATCGGGAGTGAAAAATATCTCCCAGCCGCAACGATGGATGAGTAGAGGTTACGGACAAGCAATCGAAGGCTAAAATGAAACGGGCGTCGGATGGGTTCAGACTTCAGACGGAGAAAAGGTCTTGGAGCCGCAACGGCGGAGAGGCTGAGACTTTGCAGCTTCCAATTCAACAGCAAAAAGAGGCCCGACTATAGGAAAACTCAAGGATTTGAATAGCGTTAACAACCAAAGTCATTTTCTTCGCAAAGGCTTCCCTGAAGAACAAAATTTTACTTCTTCACGGCCAGAAATCCATGACTTAACCGAAATTGAACATGGCATAAATAAACCTGCTGACATCCAATCTTCAAAGTAAAACGAAAAGAAGAGATGCCCGAGAGGCTCAAGCATTTAACGATCCCACCAAGCAAAAATGATGAGGAGGGGCCCAGAATTTAAATAAATTTGGGGGGAACAGTTGCGGCAGCAATGGGGTGTGAAAGTATGGTAGATTAGATAGCTAAGGGTTTTTATAATCTATCATTATACCAATAATTACGGGGGACAAATGCCATGAGTGGATGAGTTGACAATATGTTTGTAGTAGTGTTATTCATATTTATTTTGGAAAGATGGAAGTTCTGTTAATAGGGTTTGAAATTGATTATATTTTGCACGATATAGATTGATGTTTAGATGAATAGAACTCATCCAAATTAAGGGGAAAATAACATGATAGTGTTGTAAATGAAGGTTTGGGAGGGGAAACAACTCGAAGTATGTAAGGGAGTTTAAGTTTCAAGAAAATAGGAATAACCAAATGAGGGAGAATAGATGAGACCACAAAAGCTTAAATATTATGAATAGAATGGTGATGAGTAAATAACTTGGATCCAATTACAGGGAAATATATTTTTCAACATTAACCAAGGTTCAATTATAGATTCCCCATGCAAGTATATGTGGATTACAACCAAACACCTTGTCTCCTTCAATAAAAACATTTAAAATTCCAAATGAAAGAGGTATTTATTGTGAAGGTGTATCTAGTTAGATTTATATTCTAGCCATTATGGTTGTTGATACACACTATGTAATAAAACTAAATAGTTTAGTAGCTTAGTTAGTAATTTGTTATTTATTAACGAATGGCTTTATAGGTCACATGATTTAATTGTGACCCTTGATTTGTATAAAGCCATGTTGCACTCCTTGTAAAAAGCATCAATTCAATAAATAAAATATATATTTTGGAATATACATTCGAAGTTAGTATCAGAGCAGTTGGTTTGTTGGTTTTCTTTCCTTGGGTTTTTCACATCAATTTCCATTACATTTTTCTCCCTCGTTTCTCCCTCTGCACCTTATCGTTTCTCCTTTCCACACCATTTCCCACAACTCTGTGCTCCTTGTTGCCTCCCTATATTCCTCTCAAAATAAAAGCATAATATATATAATATTAAAATAATATTATTATTTTAATATTAATACTTGCAGCTTAGAAAAAGAGATATTAAAATTTTATAATAAATTTATTGTTATCATCCTTAATAATAAATTATTATTATAAAATAATATTGTAATAGCTATATATTCTCTAATCTAAAGCTCAACAATATGAATACAAGAAATATGGAGAGAACCCCTCTAAGAACAAGAATGGATCCATAAAGTTAGAAGATGATCCAGTTCAATAGATACCAGCAAAGATTGAGCAAAACAATGAGGACATTCATGACCTAAAGCTCGAAATTAAGTCATTGAGAGACCAAGTTAGAGGAGGAAATGACTCACATGCAGGCCCAACCCACAACATCGTTCACAAAGTCAATATCAATTTACCAAGGTTCGATGGAGAAAATAATAGATACAGTATTCGATGATCATCTAAATTGAAAAATATTTTGAAATGTACAATTTATATGACGACAACAACAAATTGAATGTTGCAGCAATGTACATGGAAAAAACCACTTGTGAGTGGTTCTTATGGTGGGACTCAACAATGAATGGAGGAAGACTAGTTAGAGACTGGGACACCTTCAAGAAACAAATATTTAAATCATTTCAAGACAAGGAAGAAGTCGAAATCTATAGCAAGCTCACTCATTTACAACTAGAAGGAACTATGGATGAATATTTTAACAATCTATTGGTCCTAACCACTCGTGTCCAAGATATAACTGAAGAAAAACTCTTGCAAATTGTCAATGGTGGGATGAAATAGAGTATTCAAGGAATGATAAAATTATTAGACATCAAAGATGTGGAACACGCCTGTCAAAAAGAAAAATTAATTGAAAAAAGAAAAAATCACAACATTTGACGATTTATAAACCACCCCACCTAAGAGAAAATGGGGAAAAGGATGACAATCCATGCCATAATTCTCCTAATTAGTGTCCAGGACATAAGTGTAAAAATAATAATATATTCTCATGCAAAAAGAGTATTACTAGTGACAATAATGATGAAGAATTAAGCAACACACCTTCCTTTAACACAGATTCAGATAGCGATGAGACTGGAAAAGAGGAGGATAGCATCACACCAATGCTCTTAGTTCCTGCAATGACACGTATCGCTCAACCCAAGCCCTCAATTTGTTTTCCATATCAAGAACACTAAAGTGACGGTGTTGTTTGTTAGTATGAGTACGCCCAACTTCATAGACTCTAGGGTAGAAAACAGTTAAATATAATCATCTACCCTACCTCCAGCTTCCAACTATTGATACCAGGAAACAAGACCACATCATGGGATGGTAAATGCCATAAAGTAGAACTAGCTATAAATGACTACAAGCTAAGCTCACCATTGTATATTATGGAAATCAGAGTGGTTGACATTGTTTTAGGTGCACAATGGTTGGAAACAGTGGGGAAATTTGGATAAAACTTACAAGAACAATTTATAAGGTTCTATGAAAATGGCAGGAAATATAAGCTTTACAATATTAATTACCCCCTTCCCAAAATTTTCTCATCCAATAAAATGGAAAATATGATAAAAACGGTAGCTCAATCCTTCTTCTTACACTACTATGCTATGGAAAGGAAATCTGGAGAAAGACAAAATATTGGTCCACATGAACTAGAAAAACGCTTGGGGGAAGATAATGACATCTTCCAAAACCCTCCTCATGGTATTCCTCCCCCATGTTCTAGGGATAACATCATCGATTTGATGCCATGACCAACTCCAATTAGAAAAGAGTGATACAAACAATATCACAGGACAAATTAGAGATCAAACGTTTGGTGCAAGAGCTATTAGACGTTGGAATAATCACACATAGTAAGATTCCTTTCTCTGCACTAGTCATACTCATTAGGAAAAAAGATGGATACTATAGACTTTTCATGGATTATCGAGCGTTAAACAAAGTCACCATATAAGATAAATTCTCGATTCCCTTTTGTTAAGGAACTGCTAGATGAGCTACATGGTGCAAAGTATTTTCTAAACTAGACTTGAAATCAGGATATTACCAAATCCGTATTCGAGAAGAATATGCCCCCAAAACAACTGTATGTACCCACGAAGGTTTATATGAATTATGAGTGATTCCATTTGGATTATCCAATGCTCCGGCAACATTTCAAGTAGTAGTGAATGACTTGTTTTTCCCTTACCTAAGGAAGTTTGTGCTAGCGTGTTTTAATGATATCCTTATTTATAATAAAAATTGGAACTCACACCTCAAACATGTAGAAACAATATTGAAGCTTGTAGAAAAAAACAAATTTTATGCGAACAAATCAAAATGTAGTTTCAGGAAAAAAGAAATAGAATTTTAGGGCACACTGTTTCAGCCGATGACATTAAGGTCGATCCCAAAAAATTTATGGAAATCATAGAGTGGTTGTCCCCCAATTCAATTACATCATTAAGAGGATTTCTAGCTTTAACAGGTTATTATAGAATATTTGTTTTCAACTACTCCCAAATTGTAGCACCCCTAACATCAATATTAAAAACGGATTCTTTCAAATGGGATAAGGATGCAGAAAATTGTTTTGAACAATTAAAAACCCTAATGACACCTACACAAGTATTAGAAGCTCTTGATTTTATGAAGACATTCATCCTTGAATGTGATGCTTTAGGGGAAGGATTAGGAGTTGTTCTCATGCAAAGATAAACTTCCCATTTCTTTCGAAACTTGAAAGTTAAGACAAAGTGAGCAAATAAAATCCACATGTGACAAGGAAATGTTGCAAATAATGCATTCCCTTGTTAAATCGAAGCAATATTTGTCTGGGGAAAAAATTCTTGTTAAAACATACCACAATAGCCTAAAGTATTTTCTAACTAAAAAAAAATCTCTCTCCGAACAACAAAAATGAGTAAGCAAAGTACAATTCTTTGATTTTGACATTTTGTATAAGAAAGGTAGGGAGAATATTAGGGTTGCAGACAACTTATCAAGACAACATGAGAGTGATGCCTCGCTATGTGCCATATCCATAGTTGTTCCTAAATGGATTTCAGAAGTCCAAATTGAGTATGTGAAAGACCCAAATACAAGGAAGCTAATCGAAGAAGTTGAAAACAACAAAGAAACAAACTCCAAATATTCATGGGAAAAAGACATACTATGGTACAAACAAAGAATATATTTACCCAGTTCATCAAAATTCAAAACTGAAGTCTTAAAAGAGAACCATGACTCCTCGACAATGGGCCATGTTAGTTTCTTTAAAACATACCACAATATCAACCAATCCTTCTTTTGGAAGTGAATGAAGACTAATATCTAGAAATATGTGGTTGAATGTGATACTTATCAAATGCAGAAGTTCCAAATGGTGGCTCCTCACGGTCTCCTACAACCCATTCATATTCCAACCCAAAAATAGTCATAGGTATCCATGGATTTTATCACCAACCTTCCTACATCAGAAGGAAAGGATAGTATATTTGTAGTCGTTGATAGATTAAAAAAATATGCTCATTTCATTAGTATTTCATCTAAAGCAAAAGAAATCCAAGTCGCAGATAATTATGTAAAGAATATATTTAAGCTCAATGGGTTTCCCAAGGTTATTGTTAGTGATAGGGACCCCAAATTTACCAGCAACTTTTGGAAAGAATTGTTCCACCAAGTTGGGACTTCATTAACAATGAGTACCTCATACCACCCCTAGACAAATGGAAAAATTGATGTAGTACACAAATTCCTTTAAGGATACCTAAGGAATTTTGTGAACAACCGGCAAACTCCATGGGTACAATGGATACACCTTGTAGAATGGTGGTACAATAGTACATATCATACATCAACAAAAATGTCACCTGTTGAAGCCTTATATGGATATCCACCTCCTACAACAAGAGAATACGTCATCAACTATTTCAAAGTTCCAGCAGCAATTGATTACCTAGAGACATCTGATCAGGTCATCCGCATTTTGAAGAAGCATATCGAACAATCAAGAAACCACATCAAACAACAAGAAGACTCAAAAATTATAGATCAATAATTTGAATTGGGTGATTGGGTGTTTGTTCGCCTTCAACTGTACAAACAAACTTCACTAAAAAATTCCAAAAATCATGAACTTGCACTGATGTTCTATGGCTAATATCAAGTTCGAAAGCAAGTGGGACAAGTGGCCTATGCTCTAGACATCCCAAATAAAGGAAGAATATGTGACATCTTCCATGTGCCATTCCTCAAGAAGAAATTGGGCTCATCTACTTACATACAAACTGAATTGACAATGTTATATGATGAAGGAAAATTAGTGCTAGAACCAGAATGCATTGTAGAAATTAATACCATAAAAGGGTGAGTGCACAATGTTGAGGGACCTTTTAGATGTAATGGTAGATTGAATTCAATCACTCAAGATCTAAGAATTAGAAATAATCCCAAGCAATCCAGACCCTACCAAGCCTAGTCCCAAGGCTTCCAACATGCTTTCCAATTATGATAGTTAAACACAACGTGCAAACGTTGTAGTGAACAAAAACACGCTCATGTTATAGTTAAAAAAATCATGCATGCCTTATATAAAACATGTTTTATGATTAAAACAGGAATATCCCATCATTTTCTCCACAACCACGCATTGAAAGGAGTTCGAGCGGAGCAAAATGAGCTAGGGAGAACACGTTTTGGGTGAGAAAAGCCCAACATAGTCCAGCTTCGGGATTAATCTCTTTATTGTAAGGTATCTTCTTCAAATCCTCTCATGCTAATTTCTCTATATTCAATAATTTCTATGCCCTACTATGAATTTAAACCAATTTTTTTTTAATTTATATTCCCATAAAGGAATTTACATGCCCAATGGAAACCAAAACCCCATTTTAATCATAAAAACCAAATGATTTAGACTATTTGCATATGTATAATCACAAGCATCCTTGTGAATCCATACCAAAATTTGCATGCCCAATGGAAACCAAAACCCTAATTTACTCATAAAAAACAGATCAATTTCACTATTTACATATGCATATTCAGAAGCATCCTTGTGAATCCATACCAAAATTCACAAATATGCAAATTTTGTCAAGTATATTGCAAGTTTGCATAAGTAATTTACATGACCAATGTAAACCAAAACCCCAATTTACTCGTAAAAACAAATCAACTTTACTATTTGCATATGTATATTCACAAGCATCCTTGTGAATCCAAACCAAAATTAACAAATATGCAAATTTTTTCAAGTATATTGCAAGATTGCTTACAACTAAACAAAAATTCAAGTAGATTTCATATCTTCCCTAAAATACATAAACAAGCATGGTAAATCCTTTGCCTTTATCTGAAATATGGAAGTTGGTCTTCCAAGAACATTAATAAACACCTTATATTTTTTATGAAACTTCCTAATACAAGTGTTAAAATAAGGTATAGAAGGTTCCCATTCTTAACAAATATTTACTCTTAACTAAAGGGTACTTTTTGGTTAAGGTCAAGACAAGGAAGTTCAACAATAGGCTCTACGAACATCAAGATACATAGGGAGGTTGGTGTGTTTGATTACATGCCAATCACATACTATCATACATGATAGAATCCAGTGGAAAGATTGCAACCATAAAAGCCACTATACACAATTATGCAAAGTCTCTCATGGGTATATATAAGGTGTGCATACAACTAAATAACATCAAGTGGAATCCATACATGTCCCAAATTACATATAAACAAATATATGCTAAATGGACTTTACAGTCCAAAGAAAATCATGCTACAACAAATAATTACATATCTAACCAAATCCTTTCCTATATTATTGGGATTTTATTCATAAATATCACCTTTTGCCACCTCTTCTAGGTTCTAGCTCTTGCCTCTACCCACAATATAGGATTTGGTCCTATAAGGGAATTAGTCAGCACCTCACAATTTTGATGAAACTTCATAATCCAAGCCTTAAAATAAGCTAGAGGATCTTCCCAATCAACATTTGCACATAGGACATTTTATGTACACATGCATATGGAAATTGGAATTAATACTTGAATTTACGACATAAATTTAAGATGAAAAAATGTTAAATGTTTATTCTTTACTGTAAAAT
Organism: Pseudotsuga menziesii; assembly: GCA_001517045.1. NCBI lineage: Eukaryota > Viridiplantae > Streptophyta > Pinopsida > Pinales > Pinaceae > Pseudotsuga > Pseudotsuga menziesii. Next base: position 164,255 of record LPNX010323960.1, on the reverse strand, counting down.
TCAAGATCAATTTTAAAACTTAAATTATAAATTTAGTTTATGTTGTTATTTGTTGTACATTAGTTTTACACTTTTCATTGATTAGAGATATCATTATACCATGTGTTTATTTTTCTAATGACATTTTATTTGTATTTAGGATTGCAGTGGCTACTATATATGGACCACAATGTGGAGATATTGAGAGTTATTGGTCACACAAGAGATATTGGTTATTCCTGGAGGGGTGTAGATGAACTTCGCCAACCCTTGTTAGCATCGTTGCTGATCATAGTTGATATGATCACTAGATCAAATGATTCTTTGTATAGCATAGCATCATACAAGGAAACCAAAAGACGAGAATATGCCTATGGTTTGAGCTATAACGAGATCAAGAAGCTAAAAATAAAATAAAAACAATACATATATATATTATTTAGAGTGCGTGAGATGGATGACATACTGGAGAGAAGCATGCCACATATTTTGATTGAGTGGTGCACCTGTCAACACATTAGATACCATTGGATGAATAGATGGTACATGGTTTTTGATATTCCCCCCCACAACAAAAGGGAAGTACTGTTGTACTTCCTCCTGAAACTGTATGCAAAGTTTGTGATGGGAAAACATGTTAACTAATTTTACATGTTGGGGCTCCAGGATATTGGTAGGGGGATGCCCCAAGACTGACCCAATGCTAGGCATAGAGATTCCAATCGATAGATACCTCCACCACTTTCCCAGCTACTAAGGATAGACATCCCTCTTGAACATGATATGGTTACCCAGACACAGGAGGCATTTCTTACACTAGTTGAGACAATTTCCTGACACACCACAACTATTGACTAGGAATGGCCCTCTTCCTATGGTGGGGTACAACTAAAAGCTTCCGGTGGAAGAGGAACATTTATTGGTGGGGATAGACTGACATCCCGTGTGCCCTAGAGTGAGCCACACGTGTGCACAATCCTATTATGGTAATGGACCAAGACAAGGTACCTCTACGATGACTGGTGGTCAGGTAAGGACATTGTTAAAACTCTATTGTTGTTCAATTTTTAACTTTTCCATGTTGTACACATTTTAAAATATGCTTAATAAATGCAATTTTTACTCTTGTGGGAGCTTGAAGCCTCTATGGGGAGTGGTAGTGCACCCGGTGTGCTTGTATCTAAGGCTCAAACAACCAACACTGAGGTAATATTTTAACATGTGTCATTTTGATAATACATATAATTTTGTTAATACATGTGCTAGTATTGATTCATCTGTTAAATGGTCTAATATTTACAAATTTTGAAGTTGTAGGAACCCTACTTTGAACCATATGCTGGAGACATTGATCTCAACAAATTACCACTAGGTGGATTTTATGATTACCTTAGGAATGTAAGTACATGGTTAATGACATAATCTTGTTGAAATTATTTAAATTTGTTATTGTACTCTCCTTTATAGATTGCTAATATTTATAATTTTTAAAATTGCAGATGTTATCTAAATCTGTAGAGGGGAAATAAATTGTTGGCAGTGGTCCCTCCCATGGGTTAGATAGGTCCCAAGAAGAGGTAAGTATATTACAACATGTTATTTTTTCAGTACATATTATTGCATCCATTCAAGTCCATGTATAACTATGGTAAAAATTTATGACTACAGAAATCATCGTAAATCCCTGCACCACTTCTTTGATTTGGATCTCCTGGTAGTCCAAACGTATATAAGCATGTTGTCTACACTAGACGACCATATTCCTTAAAAATAATGGGTGTCCATGACGATGAACCTACTCATTCCACGGTAATGTACACACTTCCAATGGTAGTTTCTGGTTAGCTTTGAATTCACTTCACAACTATTTTTTCTTAATGTTATTTTCACATGTTTACAGCATCAATATGTAGAGTCATCCGTGCCATACCTTAGCGGGTTTATTGATGATGGAATAAATGTTGCATATACAATAGGGATATGTCACACAGAGGTACATCTACTTGAATATTTGTAATTGTATAGTTCATTTGCATTGTCTATGGACATGCACGCTGTCTAACTATTTTATCATTTGGTGAATGTAGCCACGCACTGGTCCATTAGTGCACGCAAAAGAGGTTGATATTCAACCTATGGATCCTCTTGGTATTGAGGAAACCCAGTCTCATTCCCAAGAATAAATTTTTTCGATGACATGTTCATTATTTACATAGTTGGTTAGTACTTTCTCATTCATGTACATGTTGATAATTGTTGAGATAATTGACATAGTTTTTTTTATTAACAGAGAGGCATTGTAGAGAGACTCTCTACAAGGAGGAGGACACCAAAGGAATCTATACCCCGGGTGGATGCAATGAGTTTTTTTTTTTTTATGTACAATTGATTCGTATTTAAAATTTTCAAACTTTGTTATTTCTGGAAATTAATAGTTTAGTTACTTGATCAAGAAATATTTCCATTGATTTGCAGTTTCCATAGTTGCAGAGTGGTCGTGGATAGAGGAAACAAGCATCAAAGTCGGGAAAAAACAAGAGAAAGTTAGAGTTTTGATGTGTTAGTTCAGGACAAATATGTTTTTCTCTATACAAGAGGAAGTTAGAGTATAGGGGCGCAGGCTAGGACATATGTAATTTTGTTTTCATGTATATCAATGATGTTTTTGATACATGTGCATTGATAGGACATGCGAGGTCCTTCTGTTTTTGTATTATAACTTTCATGTAATAAAAAATATTTCATATCGAGGCTCTTGATATCTTCATGTTTCAGTATTTTAAGTGTGATCATACATGTGTGGCTAAGAATGTTTATATGTGTAATGTTCCCAATTTTTGATAGACTTTATGATTGAATGGAGATATGAGTTATAAATTTGAGAACAATGCACAATTACAATATTTTGTAATGACAACAATGTACATTCAAAGTATTTTTTACCACGATCCAATTGCATATACAATGTAAAATTGTATTCACAAATATGCAACATACCTAACACATATAAGCACCCAACACAACTAAGCAACTGGACCAATTAAGTGGAATACAAAATCCCATTACCTACATAACAACCTAACAAACATTTAAACGATGCACGAAGTTGACACACCTAAGTGATGCACCTGTGTGGTCTACATAAATGAAATTGGTGTTGGCGTGATGTCTTTCTTCTAATGAATACATGGGATACACATCAAACCTAAAAGTATCTGAGTATAAGGTTGATTAAAAATCATGGTTATGATTATATCCTACACATTATGTATATATTGCACATTATTTTATCATTTTGTTAATGTACATGGCATTTGATGAATCACATCAAGGAACAACTTTGGAAGAGATAAAAATTATGTGTGATTTTATTATAGTTTAGATTGATTGGAGAAGTACTATTTTGAATCTTGTTTTATAAATTTATGTTTATGGCGTAATATTTGAAACATTCATAATGTTAAGATATATATATTTTAATAATGGCATAATAGGTTGGCAACTTGTTTCTAAACATAAACATCTTCCATTACATGGTCAATGACATAATGGAATTGTCTCCTAAAAGATTTATTATGGTGATAGGGAGAGTTTAGATAGGGAACTATCTAAGGAAGAGTTTCTCGCTACATTGTCTTATATGAAAAATTCTAAATACATGGGTATATGTGAAAGGCTCATATCCGTTTGAGTTTTATAGACCATAAATGTGGAATACTATTCATGATGAGATGGTTTACAACCACTTTTAACCTGACACTCTACCTTTCGTTAAAGTGGAAATTGCTAGGTTTATGTGAAACTTGAGTTTTTAGACACATTTTTCTCTTGCTTAGGGTCCATGTTCAATGCTCACAAAACCAACTTTTGATTAGTATGTTAGGATGTCTCTCTAGACTGCATCCCTATTGCTTGGCCTTATAGCAAGTCTGTTTTTGTTGCATGATGTTTATGGATTCCCTTTGGAGTTAGGTTGTTGTCAATCACAATGTGGGATTGTTGTTTCAAGAGTTCACCACTTATGTTTTGTATCTAGTACCATAAGGACCTTCTGTTTGGAGGGGATTTCATATTCTTCAAACATATCATCTTTCTTATCCATCCCATCGGTTTCATTTTGAGTTTAATATTAAGTCTATTCGCATGGGATCTTGTTACCCTGCACTTCCTTCTTGCCACAGTTAATTCATGTGCATAATTGATTTCCCTGTTCTTATGCTAGGTTCCATGTTCTTCATTTCTTTATCCATTTCCTCCTGCATTTCAACATGCAAATGCTCATTGTGGATCAATTTCTGGCACTATGTCAATCTCAACATTTAGCAGGATTATTTCCTTGTGACTCTCCTCCTCCTCATCAGAAGAGGGTCAGACATTCTAGGAAACCTTTTTCACATTATGATTCCAACACGGTTCTCACCATGAGTACTAGATCAAAGTCCTTGGAATTCCCTCCATCTCCATAGTCTAGAATGGGGGGAGGAACCATATGGATACCCATAACTCTAGTTTATACTGAACCTTATGGGGATGGTACTTCCCATAATACATGGCCCGAGTTGTCAGATTTTACAGTTGTCTGTAGGGATTTTCCCTTGGGAAGGTTAAGTGTCGAGACTCAACCCACTCCCTCTAGAACATGTCCTTTTACATATGACATGCTAGACATCACTAATACTATACAATCATCCAACACTGGTCCTAGTGAAAACCATGGTGTTGGATAGGGTGGCACAGCAACCCCTTACCTTTCTCATAGATTTGGGACTGGTCATAGTCCACCCTCTACTCCATTTGGGGGAGGTTTTTCACTCCCCTCATCTAGTATTAACAATAGTATTCACTCTCACGAGGGTGATAGTGGATACATGAACATTGGGGATATGACCTACATTCCATCTTATGTCTCATCATCCACCACACCAATTCCTTTAAAGGCCTTTCTTATCTCAAACCCTCCTTACATCCTGCACAATTCCTACAGAATTGGTGCTCCATTTAACTATGTTGTCCCCTCCTCAGCTGGTGCAATTGTATTTGTAATTTGTTTACCTCCCCATATGTCTGGGGGTCAACCGACCTATCAATCCCATAACTATATTTAAATGGAGCCTCCTTCTCAGGGAATACTTCATTACCAGATCCTTGTGCACTTCAAAAAAACCCTGTGATTAGTGTCTCTTTTAGCTTCCTATTTACCGTCCACTATCACTTTTAGTGTATTTTTCATCATTTTTTGGACAAAGTGGACGCTTTTCCATGGGATGGTGCTTTTAATGGCGTTATTTGCAATCCCTTTTTAAAAGATGGCACTATTTTGGATGTTAATTAGCATCCCAATTAGCGTCCCAATTAGTGTCCCAATTAGCATCCCAAATAGCATCCCAAATAGCATCCCAATTAGCATCCCTTTTTAAAAGTTGGTGCTATTTTGGATGATAATTAGCATCCCAATTAACATCCCAATTAGCATCCCAATTAGCATCACAATTATCATCCTAATTAGAATCCCAATTAACGTCCCAATTAGCATCCCAATTAGCATCACAATTATCATCCCAATTAGCATCCCAATTAACGTCCCAATTGGCATCCAAAAAAACATCCCATATCACGCCTAGAATAGCCTCCAAAACAATAACATAGCACCATATATTAATCTAGGGTTAGCGAAAGGAATTGTGCCATGAATTTCGACAGGAAAAACATCCAAAATAGAACCAATAATAGAGCCAGGAATTGCGCCTAGAAAACATCCAACATAGCGCTAGGTATAGATCCTAGAATAATGCCATAAATTTGGAAAGGAACTGTGCTAGGAATTGCACTATGTTTATAGCTAGGAATTGTGTTCAGAAAATGTCCAACATAACATCAGATATATCAATGTCAATGATCATGATTCATGTGATTGTACTTTTAGATCTTGATTTATCATATTGGCACCTAAATGATCGTAATCATGGCACTTTTGGATCTTTATTACTCCTAATGAGGGGTAAATTACCTTAATGTCACCTAAATTTATCTAATGGCATTTTAGTGTCCCCAACAACATTTTATAGACCCTAATGGCATCCAACTGGCCTTAAAAACACGACGATGATGCATTATGATAATTATGATGGAGTGTATGGATATGATTTGATAAGTATACGACTATATCATCCATTCTTGTGAGGTAGTAGGGCTCGTTTCTCATTATTATCGCAATTGTATTGATGATGAATACGACGACGACAATGATGTTGATTTATAGTATGATGATGATGATTACGATGTGGATGTCAATGATTATTATTCATTTGGTATCACTTTTGGATCCTAATGGATTCTAATGGCACCTAAATGTCTGTAACGACATCTAAATGACCTTATTATCATCAAAATGAATGTAACGACATATAAATGACATTAACAATTACATGACATGAATCCTAATGTTGATGAGTGATTAAGAACACTAATGGCATATCAGTGACCATAATGCCAATGATGAGGATTATTTTGTTGGTGATGATGATGATAATGAGTATGATGCTTAATATGATGTTGATGTACCATATTGAATTGATTATGATGATGATGACAATGTCGATGCCCATGATGATGATGTATGTCATAATGCTTCTGGATACTACATGACTTGAGATATTGGAGTTAATAACAAGTAATAGAGGTTGTGAGGTGTTGACCATAAAAATATTGTTAGCCATTGGGTTTTACATTGACTAATATGGCCATTGGGTTTAGTAGTTCCCCCACCACCAACCCCCTCATACACCTCCCTTGTAGAAAAGGTAGTACAATACCATCTATCATGCTACTACCAAAATGTCACCCTAAAAAGTTTTTTTAGACAACCACCCCCCCCCATCCATACCCTCATTTTTACCAAGAACATCCAAGGCACAAAAAGTGCATATCAATATTAACATAAAAGCTAATTTTCTTTGTACTCTTAAGGACATTTTGGTCCCGGTTTAAAATGGAATGAAGAAACAAGAATTTCAATAATGCTCATAGTGTTACATTGAAGAAGTGGATCAAATGTTTTTACATCTTTGGCCTTATAAGCATACATATCTCAATGAAAAAATAAATTAGTTTCTCAAGTTTTATGGCCCCTATCAAATCTTCTAGCATTATGCTACACTATTGACCAATGTTTGATTCCCATGGGATTTATTTTACATAGTTAAGAGTGATTGAAAACATAGAGATAAATGACCAACTTATAATACTAGAAGATGACAATTCACATGGACACACACATGACACACACACATTGCATATCTAATCTTGTCTCTATGTACTCTTCGAGAGTGACTTTTCCTTGGAACTTTAAGTTAATCACAAATGAATTTAGAGATATGAGTTGAACTTATAACAACAAGACACAATGACTTGTATAACTATATTAAATACCTAGAGTCACCTCCATATTCTATTTAGCTCTACCATCTTTAATGTGTAGGGCCTACTTTTTGTCTACAATATTCAAAGATGAACTAATAATATTTTATCATTCACCCTCTAGTGCCTAATTTTTGTCTACAATATTCAAAGCTGAACTAATAAGCTTTTATCATCCACTCCCTTCAACAAGGTAATGAGCAAGCAAGTGTCCCAAGTCGTTGAGACTCATACAATGTAATTATGAATGGATAAACATTAATAATCAACAATCTGTAAACATCACTTATAAAATTGGGAGACTATAACCAATGTGACCATATTATGGATCCCAACCACCTCCATACTCTATTTGAGGTTTGATGACCTTTTCTATAAAGCAAATAAAAACAAACTAACGGGATTTTACAATTCATCACCATTTTAGGGAGGTGTCAATTAAAATAGTGCCTTGGTTTAGTAAGATCACTATGAAGGAGATCGCAAGGGAAAATTTGTAAACAAACCATGTAGGTATCACAAGTCATGCTAATAAATAAGAGATGGAGGGAAACCTGAGTAGGTCAGTATTATCTTCAGGTATATCGCATTCTCTTCTGGATATTATTGATCTTAATCAATGATTGACAGGAAGGAATTATGTCTTCCTTCGAATTAAATTCTACTTATATTTTTTCACTTTTCTCCTTTACTAGAACTCCTTGTCATCTCCAATGAGGAAACATTACAATCGCCTAGTTTCATCTGTCTTTTTAGTATGAAGGGAAGTTATCCTTATTTTAGGAAAATAATTTATTGCTTTCTCTTCGAATCTTCTTTTCAATTTTTTATGTACACTTTCCTCAAGTGCACATCATTCCTGATATTACATAGATATTCCATGATCTCCACCACTTGAAAAGAAAGGGCCCAATTACCGGTGTCCATATGGCGCAACCTAGAGTGCCCCCCTCTTCGGCTTTACGTGTGAAATTGTGATTTTTTTCTTCAGTCATCTCACTACACCAAAGAAAAATCTACTCTCTAATTCCTATGCGATTAACAGAATGTAGCCTTGCATGTTCAACTCTCTTAATGAAATCTTGTTTCTTTCCAAGTGTGACACAATAACCTCTGATTGCCATGAATGTAGTCTACAAGCTGGTTTGAGTGGCGATTAATTGGGAAGGTGGCATGGCATGTTCTCCTTGATGGTTGGTGGTGTGGAATGGATGCCAATAGCCTCAAACTGATCCTTTCCATTATGACCCATCCTATTTTCAGCATTTCCATCCTCTCTCCACTGTAACATCCCATCCAGGGAATTCAAGTCCCAATTTTAAAAGTTTTTTTAATTTAATTTTTTTTGAACTTTGAAAATACAATTTCTTGATATTTATGAAGAATCAAATAATCTCCAATTACATATCGATTATCAATTACATAACATGTCATGTAGTGATATTTGAACCAATGTGGGGAGTATAACGACATTTCTCCCAACCACGTGATCTACACGTAATTGACATTTTTAATTACACCGAATGTGTTATTTAAGGGGATTGTTGCTCAGCAGGTTTAGTTGTTTATCGATGGCCTGTGAAGAGCCTCCCCATGTCCACAGACTCCCTAACATATCCATGATGAAATGGTTAATGTATCTTTGAATTTATCCAAACATCAATGTAGTTAATATGGAATTCATGGTTGCATTTGGGAAGAATCCTGAGAGCCTCATTCTCTTGAAACTAAACTAGACAAAATGCACACTCCATGTTGTCTATGAGCTTCTCTTCTTTATTGAATCTGCATAGAGGAATGGATCTGATCATAGCTTCATCCAGACCATATGCTTGAGTAACTATCTTCCATCCCTTTGGGTCATGTCCTTCTAGTGAATAAGCATTGACTTGTATATTCTCTTTAGAGTCCAAACTCCTACGTCTCTTCCTAAAAAAAGGTCTCCATCAAGAATCTTTGCAATACTTGGAAAAAATATTGTAGTAACTTACCACCAGTAAAGCATTGCCTAGAACTACAACAATGGCTATCAAGGCAGGACTGATGGTGGTGGTGGCATAGTTGTGCTTGGTGGGTTCTTTACTTATGGTTGCATATGGTGAGGCTCCCCATCCAAACTCATATCTACCTGTTGAAATTTCCCTTGGATGGGATTGCTCCAAGGGAAAACTCATGGCGAATTTCTTTAACAACTCTAATTCAAACCTATACATTTGTTGAAAATACATAGATGTAATTACAACAAAAGAGGTCAGTCATCTTTCACTTTATAAATTTGAGATCTTGGTTGGGCAAGATGCATTCTATAGTCCAAGTTTGGGTGGTAGAGATTCATCAAATCTTTGTGTGATATATATGTGTAATGGTGGATTGAATATGAATGCTAACTTAGGCACATCTAAAGCAAGTAAAATATCTAGGCTGAGGTTGTGAAGCCAAAGATTTCATATCTCAAAGTTGCATCGGATATTTTTGAAACTCCAAATATGCAACCTCAACTTACTTGAGGCATATATCAAAGTTGAGTTTAGATGTCTCACAACCAAACTGTACAGTGTAGTGTTACAAGGGATGAAAATATTAAGAGATGAGGAGATATTCCCAACTCTGAAAGGTCAGGTGTCTTACAAATCCCAAGCTTTCTATTTCCTAGTAGATAAATGCAAATGAATTGAAAACATGATATTTTTGTTTTTCCAAGTAGATAAATGTAAATGAACTGAAATCACAAGATAGTATAGAAACGATACATGTCTAAAATATGATCTACTAGTGATTTGTTGTCACCATTGGTTGTTGGAATTCCAGTTGTAACTTTCTTACATAACTTACTGATAAACAATAGCAAGTGACTTTTGAGTACCCAAGACTTAATTTGTTTTTCCTTTTATTTGTTGACTTTCTCAGCTCGATTTTTGCCCTCTTGTGAGTGGGGACGAGTTGAGGATTCGTTGTATTCTTTATAGAATCTATATGCTCCTACATATGAGATGTCAATATCATAGGGTGAGATTACAATTATTTAGACCTATACTTCTCGACATGTTGGAGGTGTTGCTTTCCCCTTCTCCAAGGTATCATTTGGTTCTTATTTGTTGCTCTGTTTATGTCACCCACCTAGAGGGCTTGGTTTGTTTATAAATGTATTTATATAAGAAAAAAAGACTGAATCGAACGAAGTTATGATGGGGATACTAGGGCTACCAATCAACATTCTTCTTTTCAAGCAAAACGGGAAAACAACCCTTCATGCGATTAGTCAAGTTGTGAATAAGATTTGGATTTCCCATAGCCGAATATTAAACCATACGCTTCATTATGAACATAGAAACCATAGTTGCACAACATATTTCATCTGAATAAACACCATATCTGACAGACCCACACGTTGCCTTGGAAGACTGTGAATTTGAAGGGACTCTACGTGATAAAACGCCCATCCTTGTTCATCCATATTTTTGGGTTGAATTCGAGGCAGTCGGTACCCAAGATGGAATCCCTACGACCCATGGTGTATGGTTAGTAAGTCACTCGAGTGCCTCTACGCACGATATGTCACATGCCCCAATTTGCAAAAAAAAATAATTTAATGTTATTGAGGAACATTGTGTTATATTTTATGCTAAGTTTGTAAGTGATGACCAAGTGGGGTCAAGAATAATTAATGTAATTCAGAATATTTTATTTATAAATAAATAAATGATGAGACAACAAATTAGGGAAGTTGTTAAAAGAGTGTTAACTGGTCACTTGGTGGATAAGACTAGGTGGAGAGTATACTCACAATTGGCAGTATCCTCAAACTACTTCCAACTGTTGCAGGTGGCAACTTCCCTATATTCGTGGTCATGATTCCCCAAGAAAGTGGAATTTGAGCAAGTGGTTCATTAAGTGAAAACTAACCTAGAAGACCTAGGAATTACTATAAAATTTCCCATTGAAGATAGTTGAGGCTGCTCATTCTAGGAGGTGATCATTGAGGGTGAATGAAGTGCACATGAGAAATTCGATGGAGGGGATTACTGAAGTGATTTTAAGGGGTTAACTGTTGAGACTGAACTTATGTAGCTATTAGGATGAAGTTCTTACTGCTGTGAGTAGGTTTGGATTACTGAGGTAATTTCACCAGTTAGGTGATAGAAGGTCTTAAGGATACATCCTTCACCCAGTACTCTACTAGGAGGACCAAAAAAAAAGCTCGGGGGTCTTGAGGAAGTGTAGACTAAGATTTCTCCAGGAGTTGGTTGGGAGGAACAACCTCCTTAAGCTGTTGTCTCCTCATCATTGACAGGTTTCTAATTGTTTCAGGTTATTGTATTTATTTACTGTCTTCAGTAAAATGTTTACTAGTTTTCAAATATAGGCATGTTATTATTTTATTAGGGTTTATGAAGAAAAGAGTAATTGTGTATTGATGAACTTAGTAATTTGCAGATTATGTTAAAAAAAATAACTTATATATGCTAAATGAGAAATAAATAGAAATAGATTACCATACTGTATTTTTCCATGCCTGGTATAGGCAGTACTCTAGTACAGCTGCTTGATTAAGTAGATGTGATGATTATTTATTAACTCTGAATGAAAATATAAAGAATGTCTTTTATAAATTTCATATGATTCATTTTTTAAGGAACAACAGTACCTACTCTATCTTTTGAATGTGTCTAGTTCAAACAAGAATTGAATATATGTATATAAAGATCTTTAGTAATCATACTAACCATAGAACTATTATTCATTTTAAAGACAATAGACAAAGTTAAACAAATAAACATAATAATAGTAAACAAACTATCACTTAGGGTTTAGAACTAGATAGTATTCGATATTTTCTTATAACAACTTGTTCCAAGATAATATTTTTTTGTTCTGTGTTAAAACAGATGTTACTACTATAACCTCAAGGCAATCACCTAGGGTTATGAAAGACAGGTTCCATCCTATTCACAAACTTACAGTATCTAACTTTAATTTTTCCTCTATAAAAAATTAAACAGCTGTAAAATCATTGAGGGAAAAATAAGAAAGCAGAGATAAAATTTATCATGTAAAATTTATTTATATACAGAACTGTAGGGTATATTCAAAAATTAACCCTTCTGAGCAAAACAAGGTACTAATATTACTCTTTAACGTAGTAAAATTTCCCATAAAACATTGCACTGAAAATATTATAATTACGTGATATTAAATTAAAATAATATTATAACAACTTGTTAAAAACAAAATCAAATAGGAAGAAATGGCTTATGGCCTTTAGAATTAAAGTTTGAGGCTCAATCCTGTTAAAAAACTTAACTATACAAAATAATATATCGAACAGTAACTATTCATTAATGACATGTAAAACCCCTTGATCAGTTTACAAGTCTCGATTGATTAACAGTCTTTCTTCACCTTAAAAACCCATTCTAAAAACTAAAATTAACCAGACAAAGGTCGACAGCCTCATTATGGCTTAAAGCTGAGCTCTATTAGGAAAGTAAAAGAATCTTACATTGTATAGGTTGTAAAGGCACTGTCATAAAAAATTATATTCTCACGGCTACAATAGCCTTCAACTTCCATGCACAAAATAACCTCTGGGGTTTCAAAATCATACCAAAACAAGAAAGCAAGAAACAACAAGCTAGCATGCAAACCAAGGTCATGCCTTAACCAACTACAAAATTTCTATCTTCCAACCACCACATATTTTTGCAGGAAGAAAACCCTCATTTGCAATCGAGGCTTACCGGAAGTATGCTCAGATGGAACGTTGAAGGAGAAATCTCGTTCCAACCTATAGATTTGGGAGGAGTACTTGCAAGGTTTATAAAATGATTTATTGTTACGAATATTTTTTTTAATTTTTAAACCCTTTTTAAAAAACTAACTGAAAAATGAAATCGGTCATTACCTATTAAGCTTCTTGTTTTTAATGAAGCTAAGGAAACCGGCCACCTATGTTAGTTTTTCAACATTTAAGCTAGCATTATGATAG
>LPNX010323960.1:108162-145114 GCA_001517045.1 Pseudotsuga menziesii | reverse complement strand
TCGGAACATCGGGGCATGACCACATGACTCAAATACATAATAGAAACATCCCGGAATAAACATCGGGTTACAATAATATAAATTACATAGAAGAATACATTCCGAATTTACATATACATCAACAACCTAAGATCATTTGGCACCTTTTTTGAAGACAATAAGACACTGAGTCACAAATTTGAAGGGAAATGAGAAATCAACCCAACCGAAATGAAGGAACACTCATGTGCAAGCTCTGTCCACTAATTTCAGTCTTAAGACAAACACAGTCCCCGAATTCTTAAGGAAAACCAATTTCTACACTCGCAGTATGCTATAGTAACCATTAAATACCAAGAACCCCCTCACTACCTCTCTCAAAACAGCTCACAACTTTTGGTTCTAGAAGTAGTCTGTCAAGCATGGAGGTGGTTAATAGGTTTTCAATGGCCACGAGCTCACAACTCGGCCAACTAAACTAAGGAAACCTCTCTCTACAAAAACAAATGACTAGGGTTTAAGTTATAAGTCAACCCTTTAATGGATTGAACCATCCCACGTGTCCTTTGAAATATTTCTCTAGCGTGGGTAGAGTTTAATAGTCTTCACTGCAACACAATGATTTCTAATCAAATCTTTGATCTTTATAAACTATGCTTTGTCTATGATTGTCATATATATACCGTTGCCATGAAGATTAGTGATGCTTAGGTTATAAATCATAAATTTAAGACCTGAAGTAGCTCATAGGTTATGTCAAGTTTAAATAAATTCTTTTTCTACCTTTGTTTGCTAAGACTTAGTATAATATCAAACTTTATTGATGAATAAACTTATTTCAAAAGTCTACTAATCAACTAGTATGAAGGCTTAGTTATTTGTTTATATATAATGTGAAAATTATATAATGTCAAGCCTGGGATAAGTTTGAATTGGATTGAGTTTTAGAGTTAGCTCTCTTTTTAGTAAAATAGACTAGATTATAGCTTAGAGCATGAAGTATTTACCTTGTTTTTTTAATCTCCAATTAATATTATACCTATGATCATGACTAGCCTCCAAATATGTACTTAAAATTAAGAAAAAGTCGAAGTACTATAATTTTTACTTTAGATAAAATCTAGATCAATATTGCTATAAACGAAATCACCAAGTGATTCTTGGAGTTAATTGTAATCCATCAGTAATTTAGTTATCCTTTGGCATAGTACCTCGATCATGTTTTTATACCATGTAGAGATAGTTTTTTATAAATACAATTATGGAGATGTAACTACACAAATAAGATCAACGTTACATCCTGGAGTCAAGATGATCTTAAATATTCTAAGACTAGCATCTTATTCATGCTAGGGAAGTATCTTCTCGACTTGAATTTAAATAATACTCTACTGGATCATACGCTTACCTGCTAAACCTATAAGGAACCAATAGTCCAACTGTGTTAGCTTAAATCTAAGTAAGCCCCTATCACACATAATAATATTTCCCTACTTGACAAAAGAAAATCATCAGTATATTTAGCAGTAGTAAAATACAAGTTCTTTTTCTACTTCTGGAAAAATTACAACTGCTAAGTCATTAACAGCACTAACACAAGTTTTTAATATTACACATTTAGTTTACAGGTTTTTATAAAGAAGCAACCCCTTGTTATTTTATAAACTGTTTCTATTATCTGCTAACCATTAGTGGTACTTTAAAGTCCACTTTAGACATTTTATGTCACTTGAAAATTTTAAATTTTTACAAATTTTTGTGTTATTACACGATACTTCCGTCAAGGAGAACGTCATTGTGGAGAGCGTGCTTGGAGACCAAGAGGACCAGCTAATAAAGTCCCATCGATTCACATATTGATGCATGTAGGTAATGCATGCTCTGCAGATCCTTGTATGAAAATATCTAGGCTTTTCCATCCCGTTTGGGTTCGGGTTTGACAGCCATGAGACAAGCAATTTCTTTCTGTATTAATTCCAAGATGACTACAAAATGTTTACAGGTACCATAAGCTATATATTTACATATGGATATTTTAATATGAACTACACATACAAACTTTAATAGAATGAATTTCTATTTACCTATGATTCATCTTGCCAGAATATTTCTGCTGCGCTCCTCGACACATGTAGAAGACTTAAATTCTTTATTAGAATTTAGGAAGGAAAAGAAGAGTTGGGATGTTTGTTCAAGCAAATCCATATGAGGTTTAGGGACTTCATCGCCATTATACTACATTCCAAGAGAGAAGCTTCAGTATTAACAAGTTGCAACCTCCTCATTTGAATATTATCAAATGCATCGTCTTCACGATAATCACCAAGCACCATTCTACTTCCCCACGTGGTAATTATGTATCCAATCATAAATCCATACATAATATTGCTACAATAAATCATCAATAATGATTATTTATATCCAATGCCAAAGTTAATGGGAGAAGAGCTCTCAACAACATAGGCTTACCCAACTTTCATACTTTGTCATACCTATGTGTATTGTTCCTAGCGTCTACTTCCATAGTTTCCATGGGACACTTGGTGGTCATGCATATCATTTGAAACACAGTTGTGTAGGTCCACTAGTCACTCAATTTATACATCTAAAAACCCAAACTCCGTGAGCCAGAAAGGCATTGCACTAAAAAACACGTGGGTGATTTGAAGGTTGGTTGGGATTTAAAAAATCAACAGGAAAGGCCACCACCATAGTTTTGATTTTTTTTTATCTAGGAATGAGCTCTACTAATGGAGCTAACCAAAGTTGCAGAACTTGAAAAAGAAATAAAAACTTATACAAATATGAAGGTTGAAGGAAGGTTTATGGGAGTCTAATGAGAGATCATATTTATATTAGTTATTTTGCAAAGAAATGTAACAATACAAAAATGGATTTGTGTTCACTGGATTGTAATTTTCAGTTTCATATATCAAATCTTATGACTCAGAGGGCCTCGACATTCCATCGTGATGGTTTTGGGATCCACAAGGAGGGAAGAGAACCATGACTTTGCCTTTATGTGTATTGGAGAGAAAAGGTAAAAAGAAATTCAATGGAATTGTTACGTTTATCAAAATTTGTTCCCTTGAGCTACAACATGTTCATGGAATGGGGTTGGCTTTTGCATCCATTATGGAATGAAAATTAAACAACAAGCTACTAATGGACATCGTGAATATGTACTATTGATATTCAATACGAAGATTGACTTGGGATATAAAAAGCTTGAAACAAAATATTTTATTCACCTGTCAACCTTATTTGTCCATTCAATGATCTTCAATACATGAGATTATAAGAGGACCCACATGAATGGTCAACAGGAAAAATGGGGTTTTTCTTGTGCAAATTATGATGTGTAGAAATTTTAATGTCTCACATAGTTCAAGTTTCAATTTCAAAGGTATAGTCTCTCCACGTCCAGGCCAGATCTTAGTTTCAAAGGTACAATTCCTCCACGTCCAAGGGTTTCGAGGTTCTCTAAAGCTATCTAAAACTTGTAAAACTCCTATAACTATGCCCCTTATATGTTTGGATTTTTTTCTCTGTAAGATTCCATTGGAAATCAAAGGATCAAGGCGAAAGAATTAACTTATTCACCAAATGTGAATAATTTAAAAACGTTATGTACAAAATCCTTTTCGAGGAAACTTATTTTCACTTATGTGGCGATTTAGAAGTTTGATGTAACTTATTTTCATTTTTTTTCCTAGACTTTATTTCATTGCATATATTTTTAATATCTACACAACTTTCTCTCATTTTTAAAACATATCAAAGTTATTTTCGATGTTTTATTTCTCCCTCTTTAGAGTATACTAGTTTTTTTTTTAACAACAAAACCAAACCAATATCTTACTACCCAATAGTAACAAAGGGAGGAAAATAACTTGGGGTTTTCATTAAGACTCAAATAGACAAAGAAACCATGCCCTTGATATATTTATATCCCAAGAAATTTGCACCATTTCTCATAAAACATGAAAATGCATATAGGTTTACCATAAGACATTCCCGTGCAATCTATACTCGAAACCCATCAACATTAAAATTATAATTGTGCTATTTATACAAGTTAAAAGCCTCCACCCAAACTCCAAAAACATAGATTGTTTGTTAAACAAGTGGACCTCAAAACCCTTAGCTGTGTGGTTTCCCAAAGAGAAGAAGATCCATCGCAGGTTGAGAGGAAATCGAGGATTTATTTTCGGCCAAGAGGACCCTGGAAGATTGGCAACCTAGACGAACGCATAATGGCAACATCTAATTCTGTGAGTTTTCGTTCTATTTGATTTTCACTCTTTGATTTAATAAGTGTCATTTTGACCTTGATTCTATCTAGTAGAGATCACAAAAGTGTTTATATCAATATTCCTTTCTTTATCATCAATCTACAAATTATATGAGCGATTTTGTTCCCATAATTTTATCTTCCTGTCAGAGATCTGTACATGCTCAAATGTTCTATTACATAACATAAATTTTCATAGTATATCAAATTTTTTCCAATACAAATCTCACTATTGGATTAGAAGGGGATCGATCCTCACTATTGGGTTGATTTAGGAAGGGATCCATCATTTTTCTATGCTTTGTCTTTATCTAGCAACACCATGATAAATTTGGATCCTTGGCATGTTCGCTAATATTATCTCTTTTCATCCCAGTCGAGTCATGGAAATAACTCATTCTTATGTCACTTCTACCACTCAAGGTACAAAATCTTTGACAATCCATTAATCAATCGCAACGTCAAAACCTTGTAGCTCGTTTACCGAGTTGGATTGTGCTTGGATAAGGTATTTTGGGTTAATAGGTTCTT
The DNA here is from genome assembly GCA_001517045.1 of Pseudotsuga menziesii. Lineage (NCBI taxonomy): Eukaryota > Viridiplantae > Streptophyta > Pinopsida > Pinales > Pinaceae > Pseudotsuga > Pseudotsuga menziesii. The sequence continues at coordinate 140,310 of LPNX010323960.1, read as the reverse complement.
GAGTATTTTTCTCTTTTCTTGATGTGTAAAAAAATTAAGATAAAAAAGTTTACACCTAAAAAAATTAGATCCCTCTTGGTGCTTAATAGATCTGGGTTTAGAATGGATCTATGCTTGTATGCTTGTTACCTAGTAGTGAGTGTTGTAAAGGAAAGTATCCTATGGCTAGGGTTTAAGAGGCCATCAACGTACTGGGGTTGAAAGGTGGATGTAAATGGTTTTGCAAGTAAATATAGCAAGATCAGAGATTAGAAAGGTCCACACTTGACTAACTGAAGGCTAGTCCAAGATTTCTCTTCAATCCTCTTGTTGCTCCTCTTCCTCCAAGAGACCTGCAAAACAAATTATAACTTCCTCAAACCAATATGACCACATATAAACAAATGATAATCAAAGCAATATGAAACAATGATCTGATTAACATCATCATATGATCATAAATAGAGATTCAATCACACATTGAACAATTATTTGGGAAGAAGAAGGACATCGCATCTTTATTAATCTTGAAAACAAGTACAATTATAACTTCTCTTCAAGTTTAGCACCTCACAAAACCTTGATCTGATTCTGCTGCTTCTCTTCTCCAAAGAACTTAGCCTCCAAGCTTTGCAACACAAGGGGATGATCGCCAGGGCAAAGGTGTGGGAAAAGAGGTCCAAATCCTCCAGCATAAAAATGCAAAGATTCAAGTCCCCTCTCATGGACCTCCCTACCTCTATTTATATAGTTAAAGAAGAGTTAGGGGCTAAGACAAAGTAGTTACAACTAAAGGAGTCAGTTGCATAACTACCCAAACTACCTGAATTTCAAAAGACATGTTTTTTGACATTTTTAAGAGGCGTACACGAGTTGCAGAAACAATAGTCGTGTACATGAAAAATACACGTGGGTTGCCAATATAGAAAGTCGCATATATATAGAAACTCAAGTATGTACGCGGGTATTATAGAGAGCAAGTCGTGTACGTACGCAGGTTTGCCTTAAGGCAACTCGCGTATAGAAAAAAAACTCATTTTTAGGGTATTTCTAGGCATTTTCAGACTTTGGTGTCTTCGAAAAAGTTTTAGCTAACAAAAATATCTTTCCAACGGTGCAAATATGAGGTCAAACAGAGCTACATATCTCAATATATGGGTCCTCCAAGTTAAGTGTTTTTTCAGTGAATTTCAGTGACTTTTCATGAAGTGTTGTCATGGAAGTGTCCACATGCAACGGAATCATGGGAAAGTGGTCATAGGAAGAGATGTGTCATTTTGAGCTATAACAGATGCTCCCTAATGTGTGAGGTTAGAGGGGAAGATGATAGCCGAAATGCATTATAAAGGAAACAACTGAGTATAGAGAGAGCAGAGAATCCAAGATCAAAAGGCTCAAACAAAGGTACCTGAAAGAGATATAAATCTCAGAAAAAATGATCTCTGGGACATACAAGTCCGTATACAAATCATTGCCAAAAATATACAGGAAGATCCAACATATGTATAACTGATGAAACTATCATGGTCACTCAATATGCAAAAAGGTGCCATATCAAATCTAAAGGAGTCATGGCCACAAATGAACAAGGTGGATCCATACTCAACAATCGATCATAGCCACAAAAATACAAGGTGGATCTATGTCTCAGAAACATGTCATATAAAATATAACAAGGTCTTGCGCAACTTGGGAAATAACAAAAAATGACGATGCTACTGTCGGCCCAAGGTCTTTAATCCAAACCGCCCAAAAAAGGTACGAATCCTAACCATGCGAATAAAGGGAGTTGAAGTCGAACATGGAGGAAACCGTTTGATTACTAGTCAATGATAAGAACCGTTAACAAATGTAAGGGAAACCACCATTAATGAAAATGGTCCCCAAGGTACCTACTACATTCTAACAAGTGTGAATATAAGGACTTGAAGTCGAACACTTGAAGAATCCATCGAGTATGAGACATTAAGGTATTCCCACTACCCAATAGCGAGGGAAATTTCCACTGATGACTACAATCCCTAAGGTACTGTCATAAAACTCTAAATCTCATTCCCAGAGCAAGATGTGTTCCAGTCGATAGGAAGAGATCTATTGGAAGGAAGGCATTAAGTCATCCTTCATCATCCAACATGAGGTAAGTCAAAGACTAATTGAATATAGAATTTGTACTGAATTTCATGACAAGAAACGTTGAAGACATGATGTAATGAACTGAGACCAGGGAATGGCCGACAAAAAAGGTCAAGGCAACTGCAGAATGGCCAACAAAGGTTTAATCCTTGAAAGTGAGCACGACACAAAAGTGACTTAGGCAGTTTTTGACACAAAAGGACCAATGAAACAAATCTGCAATGTAGGAAACATTGATAGATTCCCCATATAATTGGAAAAGAAACCAACTGGAGGAGTAAAAAATCTGAATCGGGATAAGATAAAAAACTAGGACCCAACTTTTGATAGAATCAAAACTGGTGCTTTGTTCAAGGAAACAAGACTTGCTATCATGATGTAAAAAACATGTAAATGAACTTCCCTTCCTCTCTTTCTTGTAAAGGTTTAACGAGTCCAAGAAAGCAAACTCGGGACCATCTTCATTTTTGGCAAGCTCGAAGAAAAGAAAGAAGAATGCTTGATAAAGCACTGATTCATGGATTTTACAAGCCCGAACTAGTACATGATCGATGGTGTTTTCATAGATTAGAGAGTCTGAAAACTCCAAAGAAGACTCCAGGGGGGTCCTTTTTCATCCAATTTAGTCTCCTGAGGCCGAAAAAGTATAAAACAAACCAAATAAGAACTCTCTTAACTTCCAAAGAAGAAAAGGCACACCTTTTTCATACTTGGTCAGGAATGTTCGAAAAAGGTTAAATTACCACCTACCTAATGCTCCTTCAAAAGCAGCATATAGCCTGAGTTTTACAAGTGTGAAGGAAGGCAAGATCACTCGGAAAGATCCATTTGATTATGAGAAATGGGGCTTACAACAATAAACTTGATGCTTTGTTCTTTAGGTTTTAACGAGCATGACAAAGACATAAAGTACACTCGAAATCTTTTTCATGTTTTCGTCCAGAGCACGAAAAAAAGAAAACTAAGCTCATACTGGAGGTTCCTTTTCCGTAAGTTTAGTCCCTCAGGTCTTGAAAAGTGATAAACCTATGCCTGAGAATACTCTTCTCAATTCTGAAGAAAAGAGAGTGTTCCTTTCTCATATTATTCCACATGGTCTGAGAAAAACATAACCTACCACCAGTGTGGATTCCCATTCACATATTCTTAACGATCCTCGACGGACAAGTTTACTCAGCAGTCAAGTCTATTTTGAGGAGTAAGACTTGGGCCTAAAGAAACTCAAAATATTTCTCATGAAGTTTTAACAAGTCCGGAAAAGTCAATTCGCAGCCTCCTTACTATTTTTAACGAGCTTGAAGGACAGTAGAAAGAATTCTCTAAATGCAAGGAGACGAGTGTCATAGGTAGGCGAAACTAGTTCCAAGCGCAAGGAACAGACCTATGCATAATGCAAGGAAAGTGAGAAAGATAAGGACACTCGGGGAACGTCTCCTCAGGGTAAAAACTGTTAAGCTACAAAATAAAAATGATACAAGGCTGAGCAATGATGAGAGCAAAGATGAGGGCTTATACAATGAGCTAAAAGCGTGGAAGCTGGCATCAGGCTCATAAGCGCGAGCAAGGCACATGCAAATGCAGTTACAGCTTGAACAACAAGACAAGGCTAGTAAACAGTTGTGAATCCAACTAAGAATCCTGTCTCTAAGAAATAACAACATCAGAATCATATTTAGAAGAAACGATATGATGCGGGTCACTTTGGTAGAAACACGTGTGACTTTGCTATCTTCTATAAAAGGTAAAGTCAAGGCAGAATCAACCGAAGAATATTCTATAGAACCAAGGCTCGAGGGTTTATAATCAATAAGATCAACCTCAGAAGGAGAGCAAAAATCAACAAGGGAGATAGAGTCTGTAGGAACAAACTCAGTATCACAGGAGTTGAAAAATTCATAAGAAAAATCAAACTCATCAGGATCACTGACTTGTTGTTCGAAGGAAGAGTGAAAAGACTCAACAAGACCAACATAAGAAGAAAGGTCAGGCTTACTAGGAAAATCAGGGTTAGACTTAGTCACAACTGAACCAACATCCAAAATAAGATCAGATTGTATCAAAGACTCTAGGAAGACTTCATCCAAAGGAAGGAGATCATACGAGATAGGACACATGTCTAAACTTTCAAATGGATCGACAGAGTGGAGAGCATGCTCCATAGTTTGTATAGGATGACTCACCTATTTAACTACTGGGACCATGTCCCAAGAAGGTAAGCATGAAAACAGAGGATGCTTCTTAGTAGCAATTGAACACAAAGGACATGAGGCCACATAGCTCACCTGTGGCTGGGTAGTGTCTATAGAAACACTGGGAACTAATAAAGGAAAGACCTGGTCTCTAGTTGGGTCAGGAGACGGATCAAGAAAATCCAACTGATCGATAGTGACAATTTCTTCTCCATGATTAAAGTACATCACACGAAAGAATGTTGACACCACAGCTTGCATGGCATAGACATAATCACATCCAAGGAGCATATTGAAGTCCAAGGGGTCTTTTATCACCATGAATTCAACTAATACGGTCTTCCCACCCAAAGTAACAGGTGTTTAAGAAAGAATTCCCAAGGCTATACAAGTTCTTCTATCAAATGCCAGTAACTAACTAGCAGTTGACACAAGGCTGGGAGATCCCATGCCTCACCAAGCACGAGCAGACAAGATACTAACTGAGGCTCCTTCATCAACAATACAATGAGAAATCGTGTATGATTCGACTTTGACCTTTATCTGGAAAGGTGCATCAGAAGGAAGGCGCGGCTCAACCAGGATATCCCAATCAAAGGAAGCAATCCGAGAGCTTGGTGGGGGTTGATCCGAAGCGAGTTTAGTGCCCCCTTGTTCAGTAAGTTCTGAACTAGCGGTGAAGAAAATGTGACTAGTAGACACTTCACTCTCCAAAGGAAGAGTGGGATTGATCGATACGGAAATCAATTCAACTGCTTTGTGAAAGTCACTCTCTGAAGGGAGAGTGGGATTGACCAAAGATGACATTGGTTCAATCACATCAAGATCACTCTTTGAAGGAAGAGTGGGATCGACCAAAACTGAGATTGGTTCGACCACTTGATCAACCAAAGGTTGAGTAGGTTGTTGAGAAACTATATATTGTTGAGGAGAAGGAAATTATTGAGACTCGGACCACACTCTTCGCACCTCTGCAGTAGCAGGGCATTGGTGAGTAAGATGATCTCCCTCGCATATAATATAAGGGAACTTAAGTTTGCACTTCGAATGACCAGTTTTCTCAACGGTGTCAACATGACTAGTAGTGGATGACTGTTTTCTCTCAGCATGACCTACAGAGGTTGATATTTTTCCCCCAGCATGAACTATAGAGGCTGGGTGACTGGGTCCAACCTGACTAAGAGAGGCTGGTTGTTGAAAAGCTCCAGAATGTTCAAAAATGGGATGACCATGAAGCCAAAATATTCGCACCTTCGCGATAGAAGGGTATTTATAAGTAATTTGGTCTCCCTCACAAAGCTTACAAGGAAACTTGGGCTTGTGTTTTGAATGGTTAGCCTTTTCAACAGTGTCAAAATGACTCACAAGTGGCTAATGGATTGTCTTCAGCATGAACCACATAGGTTGAGAGACTGCCCCCAGCATGACTTGTAGAGGCTGAGAGATTGGGTCTAACATGACTTGCAGGGGTTGGACGAGCACCACCAACATGAACAACAGAGCCTGAGTGGTTAGGATCAACATGCTTTGCAGCAGTTGAGTGTGCGTGTCCAGCATGAACCACAGAGGCTGGGTGGATGGATCCAACATGAATTGCAGAGGTTGGATGGGGAGGTTCAACTTGAACAACAGAGGTTGAATGGGTGCCCTCAACATGAACTATAGAGGCTAAGTGACTGGGTCCGATGTGACCTGGAAAGTTTGGAAGGATCCCACCAGCATGATCAACAAAGGCTGGATGGTGAAGATCAACTTGACTTGCAGAGGTTGAGTGCTTAGATGCAACATGACCTACAAAGGTTGGATAGGTGCCCCTAGCATGAACTGCAGAGACTGGGTGGTGAAGATAAACTTGACTTGCAGAGGTTGAACGGGTGCCCCCTTGCTTATATGCCTTCTTCCTATTCCTTCTTCTTTTACTCCTTTTAGACTATCGGTTACTAATATCAGTACTTTCACCACATGAGGTAGAAGGAGGAGGAGAATCAACTACAGGTGAAGGAGAAGCAGTGTTTTGATGCCCTTGATATAAGGAGATTACTTGAGAAGCATCAAGAGCATTCAGGACAGTTGGAGTAGAAAACAACCACGTCAGTAGCCTTAGAGTGAATCCAGGTAGATTAAGGGTGTCCATCAAGGGAACACCAAAATTCCCCGTGAGATAAATAGTACAAGGAGTTCCCATCACGGGGATCTCTTGGTTGGTGTTCAAAGGGCTGTTAGCCATAGTTTCAAACCAGGAGACAAAGTATGAGGTTGATGAGGAAACAAAAATTACAAAGCACACACCTAAAGGCACACTAAGTACAAGCAAACCACACAGCACTCACTAAAAATTCCTAAATCCAAATAGACAAACAGGTATAAGTTACACTTTCCAGAGGAAATCTGAGAGACAGTTACTTGGCATCCCTATTGATTTTCTTAGGCACAAGCGGAGGAATCACCCACCACCCTCCCACACTTTCTACCAGGGTTACCTTCCAATCCCATCCAAGGTCAACCAGAAATAGCCTTTCGGTGTACCTGTGTATGAACCATAGATTTCAAAGAGACTAAAGGCTACCTTAACTATATTGACAGTTTGGGGGGACATTTGCAAGCTAGGTTCGTACGCATGGGCAGGGTAGCAAAGCCCAAAATCCTGTCTAAGATAGAATCCCCAGATGTGCAAAAACCTTGGTCTACACTTTGGCAAGGAATCAGAGGGTTATCTCCTCAGTCCAAGCCTCCACGTGGCCTTGTGTTTAACTCCCGTTTGAGAGGAGCTTCCCAGATACAATCAACACAGAAAAGGGTTTACCTAGTGATTGGCCAACTACGTCTGAGATTTAAATACTTGTGGAGAGTTAAAACTCCCTAATCCACAAGTCTAGCCTGAGCTAGTTGGTGTATGACCCTCTAAAATAAAACTTACTAATAATGTTTTAAATTATATCATTTATTTTAAGGGTTGTTTTTAGTCAGAGGGTAAATGGCATGAAACTTATTTGGTGTTTTGACTCAAAGTTGAAACAAAATGACTAAGCAAAAAGATATGAAATGCACAAAGCAAAAACTATTCTCTTTTTTTTTTCAAATAGAAAACTTGAAAGCCACAAAAGAACAAATTCTCTTTATTTTATTTTTTTCAAAAACAATGATATGCCATGCAATCTAGACTAAAAACCTAATCTACATGCATATAAAGAAAACATGTGTTTTTGTCTTTTTCTTTTATAAATGCAAAATAAAAAATAGCCTATCAACTAATGCAAGCAAGTAATGTAAGCAAAGCAAATAGAAAACTACTCTACACCCCACAAACAAACCCTAGGTTTCCCTAAAGTTAGATATCAACCTCTCTTGAAAGGAAGGCTCACAAAGGTAAATAAGCCAACAACTTTGGAATGAAGAGACCGAGCAAATAAGAATGATATAAACAAAAGTCAAGAAGTCCCAATAATCAATCTAAAATTACAAACAAAGGCTGCTCAGTACCTTGTCCAACAAGGTCAAGCCAAAGAAAGAGGTGGGGGAAAAAGCAGTAAAAACAAGTATATGTTCCTTTTATTTTTCTTTTATAAATGCAAAAGAAAAAATACCTACAAACAAAAATCATGCAGATGACAAGAACAAAGCAAAAGGAACTCTGCTATAGAACCACCAAACAAACTCTAGAATGCGCTAAAGTCAGTATAAACCTTACTTGGAAGGAAGGCTTGCATAAAAGACAAGTCAACTATGTTGGCATGGTGAAGTTAACCAACAAAAGAAGAAGGAAACAAACACCAAACAGCTTCTGAACTCAAACAAGAATCACTAACAGAGGCTGACCAGAAACATAAGCCAAAAATCATGCCAAGCAAAGGAGGCGGGGTAAAGAGCAAAGAGCAAACCCTAATGCTATAAAAAGGCTTACCACATAGATAAAAAACAACCAAAAGGGATGACACTAACTACCTGGATTCATGCACATGCAAAGCACACCAAAAGACCTACCAAAGAGCCAACAATAGTAGAAAGAACCACAAAAATGAGGAAAAACAGTATTTTAGGGGCACACGCGGGTTGTACTACTGACAATTCATGTGTCATATGCGGGTTGCCAATACAGCAAGTCGCGTGTACAAGAACAAGTGGGTTGTATAACTGACAAGTTGCATATCATACGCAGGTTGACAGTATAGGAAGTCGCGTGTACAAAACCAAACACACGACTGTTCAGTCTGCAAGTCGCGTATGGGTGGAAAAGCTCCCAAAAAAGGTCCAAAAATTCCTTAGGAAGGCAGGGGAGGTGTTCTATCAAACTTATAAAGTGTTCCTAAGTTGCAAGAAGGACCTGAAACAATGCAAAAGACTGAAAGAAAGACATAGAAACCCCAAACAGACAAGGCTCTCCCCAGCGGAGTCCCCAGTTCTGTTGTAAAAGAAAGTATCCTATGGCTAGGGTTTAAGAGGCCATCAACGTACTGGGGTTGAAAGGTGGATGCAAATGGTTCTGCAAGTAAATACAAGCAAGATCAGAGATTAGAAAGGTCCACACCTGACTAACTGAAGGCTGGTCCAAGCTTTCTCTTCAATCCTCTTCTTGCCCCTCTTGCTCCAAGAGACCTACAAAACGAATTATACCTTCCTCAAACCAATATGACCACATATAAACAAATGATAATCAAATAAATATGAAACAATGATCTGATTAACATCATGATATGATCATAAACAGAGATTCAATCACACATTGAACAATTATTTGGGAAGAAGAAGGACATCACATCTTTATTAATCTTGAAAACAAGTATAAGTATACCTTCTCTTCAAGTTCGGCACCTCACGAAAGCTTGATCTGGTTCTACTACTTCTCTTCTCCAAAGAACTCATCCTCCAAGCTCTGCAACATAAGGGGATGATCGCCAAGGCAAAGGTGTGGGCAAAGACAGCTCCAAATCCTCCAGCATAACAATGCAAAGATTCAAGTCCCCTCTCATGGACCTCCCTACCTCTATTTATATGGTTAAATAAGAGTTAGGGGCGAAGACAAAGTAGTTACAACTGAAGGAGTCAGTTGCATAACTACCCAAACTACCCAAGTTTCAAAAGACGTGTTTTTTGACATTTTTAAGAGGCGTACGCGGGTTGCAGAAACAACAGTCGCGTACACGAGAAATACACGCAGGTTTACAATATAGAAAGGCATGTATATATAGCAACTCGCATACATACGTGGGCATTATAGAGAGCAAGTCGCGTACGTACGTGGGTTTGCCGTAAGGCAACTCGCGTACAGATCAAAAACTCATTTTTAGGATATTTCTAGCCATTTTCAGACTTTGGTGTCTTCTGGAAAATATTAGCCAATAGAAATATCTTTCCAACGGTGCATAGATGAGATCAAACGGATTTACAAAACTCAATATATGGGTCCTCCAAGTTAAGTGTTTTTTTAGTGACTTTCAGTGACTTTTCATGAAGTGTTATCATGGAAGTGTCGACATGCGACGGAATCATGGGAAAGTGGTCACAGGCAGAGATGTGTCATTTTGAGCTATAATAGATTCCCCCTAATGTGTGAGGTTAAAGGGGAAGTTGATAGCCGAAATGCATTATAAAGGAAACAACCAAGTATGGAGAGAGAAGAGAATCCAAGATCAAAAGGCTCGAACAAAAGGTACCTGAAAGAGAGATAAATGTCAGAAAAACTGATCTCTGGGACATACAAGTCCATATACAAATCATCACCATAAATATATAGGTAGATCCAACATATGTATAACTGATGAAACTATCATGGTTGCTCAATATGCAAAAAGGCGCCATATCAAATCTAAAGGAGTCATGGCCACAAATGAACAAGGTGGATCCATACTCAACAGTCGATCATAGCCACAAAAATACAAGGTGGATCTATGTCTCAGCAAAATGTCATATAAAATATAACAAGGTCTTGCACAACTCGGGCAATAGCAAAAAATGACGATGCTAGTGTCGGCCCAAGATCTTCAATCCAAACCTCCCAAAAAAGGTACGGATCCTAACCATGCGAATAAAGGGAGTTGAGCTCGAACATGGAGGAAACTGTTTGATTACTGGTCAATGATGAGAACTGTTAACAAATGCGAGGGAAACCACCGTTAATGAAAATGGTCCCCAAGGTACCTAGTACATTCTAACAAGTGTGAATATAAGTACTTGAAGTCGAACACTTGAAGAATCCATCGAGTATGAGACATTAAGGTATTCCCACTACCCAATAGTGAGGGAAATTTCCACTGATGACTACAATCCCCAAGGTACTATCATAAACTCTAAATCTCATTCCCAAAGCAAGATGTGTTTCAGTCGATAGGAAGAGATCCATTGGAAGGAAGGCATTAAGGCATCCTTCATCATCCAACACGAGGTAAGTCAAAGACCAATTGGATCTAGAATTGGTAGTGAATTTCACGACAAGGAACGCTGAAGACATGATGTAATGAACTGATACCAGGGAATGGACGACAAAAAAGGTCAAGGCAACTGCAAAATGGCCGACAAAGTTTTAACCTTGAACAGTGAGCACGACACAAAAGTGACTTAGGCAGCTTTTGACACAAAAGGACCAATGAAACAAATCTGCAATGTAGGCAACATTGATAGATTCCCCATATAATTGGAAAAGAAACCAACTAGAGGAGTAAAAACTCTGAATCGGGATAAGATCAAAAACTAGGACCCAACTGTCGATAGACTCAAAACTGGTGCTTTGTTCAAGGAAACAAGACTTGCTGTCATGATGTAAAAGACATGTAAATGAACTTCCCTTCCCCTCTTTCTTGTAAAGGTTTAACGAGTCCAACAAAAAAAACTTGGGACCATCTTCATTTTTGGAAAGCTCAAAGAAAAGAAAGAAGAATGCTTGATAAAGCACTAATTCATGGATTTTACGAGCCCGAACTAGTACATGCTCGACGGTGTTTTCATAGATTAGAGAGTCTGAAAACTCCAAAGAAGAATCCAGGGGGTCCTTTCTTGTCCAATTTAGTCTCTTGAGGCCGAAAAAGTATAAAACAAACCAAAGAAGAACTCTCTTAACTTTCGAAGAAGAAAAGGCGCACCTTTTTCATACTTGGTCAGGAAGGTCCAAAAAAGGTTAAATTACCACCTACCTAATGCTCCTTCAAAAGCAACATATAGCCTGAGTTTTACGAGTGTGAAGGAAGGCAAGATCACTCAGAAAGATCCATTTGATTACGAGAAATGGGGCTTACAAAAATAAACTCGATGCTTTGTTCTTTAGGGTTTAACGAGCATGACAAAGACATAAAGTACACTCAGAATCTTTTTCATGTTTTGGTCCAGAGCACGAAAAAGAGAAAACTAAGCTCATACCAGGGGTTCCTTTTCCGTAAGTTTAGTCCCTCGGGTCCGGAAAAGTGATAAACCTATTCCTGAGAATACTCTTCTCAATTCTGAAGAAAAGAGAGTGTTCCTTTCTCGTATTATTCCACATGGTCGGAGAAAGAGATAACCTACCACCAATGTGGATGCCCATTCACATATTCTTAACGAGCCTGAACGGACAAGTTTACTTGATAGTCAAGTCTATTTTGAGGAGTCATACTTGGGCCTAAAGAAACTCAAAATCTTTCCCGTGAAGTTTTAACGAGTCCGAAAAATTCAACTCGCGACCTCCTTACTGTTTTTAACATGCTTGAAGGAGAGCAGAAAGAATGCTCTAAATGCGAGGAGACGAGTGTCATAGGTAGGTGAAACTAGTTCCAAGTGCAAGGAACAGACCTATGCATAATGCAAGGAAAGTGAGCAAGATAAGGACACTCGGGGAACATCTTCTCAGGGTAAAAGGTGTTAAGTTGCAAAGGAAAAATGATACAGGGCTGAGCGATGATGAGAGAAAAGATGAGGGCTTATACAACGAGCTAAAAGCGTGGAATCTGGCATCAGGCTCATAAGCGCGAGCAAGGTACATGCAAATGCAGTTACATCTTGAACAACAAGACAAGGCTAGTAAACAGTTGTGAATCCAACTAAGAATCCTGTCTCTAAGAAACAACAACATCAGAATCATATTCAGAAGAAACGATCCGATGCAGGTCATTTTGGTAGAAACACGTGTGACTTTGCTATCTTCTATAAAAGGTAAAGTCAAGGAAGAATCAACTGAAGAAGATTGTATAGTACTAAGGCTCGAGGGTTTATAATCAGTAAGATCAACCTCAGAAGGAGAGAAAAAATCAACAAGGGAGATAGAGTTTGTAGGAACAAACTCAGTATCACAGGAGTTGAAAAATTCATAAGAAAAATCAAACTCATCAGGATCACTGACTTGTTGTTTGAAGGAAGAGTCAAAAGACTCAACAAGACCAAGATAAGAAGAAAGGTCAGGCTTACTAGGAAAATCAGGGTTAGACTTAGTCACAACTGAACCAACATCCAAAAGAAGATCAGAATGTATCAAAAACTCTAGGAAGACTTCATCCGAAGGAAGGAGGTCATCTGAGATAGGACACATGTCTAAACTTTAAAATGGATCGACAGAGTGGAGAGCATGCTCCATAGTCTTTATAGGATGACTCACCTGTTCAACTACTAGGACCATGTCCCGAGAAGGTAAGCATGAAAACAGAGGCTGCTTCTCAGTAGCAATTGAACACAAAGGGCATGAGGCCAGATAGCTCACCTGTGGTAGGGTAGTGTCTATAGAAACACTGGGAACCAATAAAGGAAAGACCCGGTCTCTAGTTGGGTCAAGAGACGGATCAAGAAAATCCAACTGATCGATAGTGACAATTTCTTCGCCATGATTAAAGTACATCACACGAAAGAATGTTGACACCACAGCTTGCATGGCATAGACATAATCACATCCAAGGAGCATATTGAAGTCGAAGGGGTCTTCTATCACCATGAAGTCAACTAATATGGTCTTCCCACCCAAAGTAACAGGTTTTTGAGAAAGAATTCCCAAGGGTATACAAGTTCTTGTATCAAATGCCAGTAACTAACTAGCAGTTGACAAAAGGATGGGAGATCCTATGCCTCGCCACGCACGAGCAGACAGGATACTAACTGAGGGTCCTTCATCAACAATACAATGAGCAATCATGTATGATTTTACTTTGACCTTTAACTAGAAAGGTGCATCGGAAGGAAGGCGCGGCTCAACTAGGCTATCCCAATCAAAGGAAGTAATCCGAGAGCTTGGTGGGGGTTGATCCGAAGAAAGTTCAGTGCCCCCTTGTTCAGTAAGTTCTGAACTGGCAGTGAAGAAAATGTGACTAGTAGATACTTCACTCTCCAAAGGAAGAGTGGGATTGATCGATACTGAAATCAATTCAACCGCTTCGTGAAAGTCACTCTCTGAAGGGAGAGTGGGATTGACCAAATATGACATTGGTTCAATCACATCAGGATCACTCTTTGAAGGAAGCGTGGGATCGACCAAAACTAAGATTGGTTCGACCACTTGATCAACCAAAGGTTGAGTAGGTTGTTGAGAAACTATAGATTGTTGAGGAGAAGGAAATTATTGAGACTCGGACCACACTCTTCGCACCTCTGCGGTAGCAGGGCATTGGTGAGTAAGATGATCTCCCTCGCATATAATACAAGGGAACTTAAGTTTGCACTTCGAATGACCAGTTTTCTCAACGGTGTCAACATGACTAGTAGTGGATGACTGTTTTCTCTCAGCATGACCTACAGAGGTTGATATTTTTCCCCCAGCATGAACTATAGAGGCTGGGTGACTGGGTCCAACCTGACTAAGAGAGGCTGGTTGTTGAAAAGTTTCAGAATGTTCAAAAATGGGATGACCATGAAGCCAAAATCCTCACACCTTCGTGATAGAAGGGTATTTATAAGTAAGGTGGTCTCCCTCACAAAGCTTACAAGGAAACTTGGGCTTGTGTTTTGAATGGTTAGCCTTTTCAATAGTGTCAAAATGACTCACAAGTGGCTAATGGATTGTCTTCAGCATGAACCACAGAGGCGGAGAGACTGCCCCCAGCATGACTTGTAGAGGCTGAGAGATTGGGTCTAACATGACTTGCAGGGGTTGGACGAGCACCACCGACATGAACAACAGAGCTTGAGTGGTTAGGATCAACATGCTTTGCAGCAGTTGAGTGTGTGCCCCTAGCATGAACCAGAGAGGCTGGGTGGATGGATCCAACATGACTTGTAAAGGTTGGATGGGGAGGTTCAACTTGAATAAGAAAGGATGAACGGGTGCCCTCAGCATGAACTACAGAGGCTGAGTGACTGGATCCAACGTGACCTGGAAAGGTTGGAAGGATCCCACCAGCATGATCAACAGAGGCTGGATGGTGAATATCAACTTTACTTGCAGAGGTTGAGTGCTTATATGCAACATGACCTGCAGAGGTTGGATAGGTGCCCCCAGCATGAATTGTAGAGGCTGGGTGGTGAATATCAACTTGACTTGCATAGGTTGAACGGGTGCCCCCTTGCTTATGTGCCTTCTTCCTATTCCTTCTTCTTTTACTCCTTTTAGAATGCTGGTTACTAATATCAGTACTTTCACCGCATGAGGTAGAAGGAGGAGGAGAATCAACTACAGGTGAAGGGGAAGCCGTGTTTTGATGCCCTTGATATAAGGAGCTTACTTGAGAAGCATCAGGAGCATTCATGACAGTTCGATGGAAAACAACCACACCGGTAGCCCTAGAGTGAATCCAGGTAGATACAGGGTGGCCATCAAGGGAACACCAACATTCCCCGTGAGAGGAATAGTACAAGGAGTTCCCATCATGGGGATCTCTTGGTTGGTGTTCAAAGGGGTGTTAGCCATAGTTTCAAACCAGGAGACAAAATATGAGGTTGATGAGGCAACCAAAATAACAAAGCACACACCTAAAGGAACACTAAGTACAGACAAACCACACAGCACTCACTAAAAATTCCTAAAGCTAAACAAACAAACCGGTATAAGATACACTTTCTAGAAGAAAGCTAAGAGATAGTTACTTAGCATCCCTATAGATGTTCTTAGGCACAAACGAAGGAATCACCCACCGCCCTCCCACACTTTCTACGGGGGTTACCTTCCAAGCCCGTCCAAGGTTAACCAGAAATAGCCTTCCGTTGTACCTATGTATGAACCCTAGATGTCAAAGAGACTAAAGGCTACCCTAACTATATTGACAGTCTGGGGGGACAGTCGCAAGCCTGGTTCGTATGCATGGGCAGGGTAGCGAAGCCTGAAACCCTGTCTAAGATAGAATCCCCAGATTCACAAAAACTTGATCTACGCTTCGACAAGGAATTAGAGGGTTATCTCCTCAGTCCAAGCCTCCACGTGGCCTCGTTCTTAACTCCCGTTTGAGAGGAGCTTCCCAGATACAATCAACACAGAAAAGGGTTTACCTAGTGATTGGCCAACTATGTCTGAGATTTAAATACTTGTGGAGAGTTAAAACTCCCTAATCCACAAGTCTAGCCTGAGCTAGTTGGTGTATGACCTTATATCATTTATTTTAAGGGTTGTTTTTAGTCAGAGGGTAAATGGCGTGAAACTTATGTGGTGTTTTGACTCAAAGTTGAAACAAAATGACTAAGCAAAGAGATATGAAATTCACAAAGAAAAAAACTATTCTTTTTTTTTTCAAATAGAAAACTTGAAATCCACAAAAGAACAAATTCTCTTTATTTTATTTTTTTTCAAAAACAATGATATGCCATGCAATCTAGACTAAAAACCTAATCTACATGCATTTAAAGCAAACATGTGTTTTTGTCTTTTTCTTTTATAAATGCAAAAGAAAAAACAACCTATCAACTAATGCAAGCAAGTAATGTAAGCAAAGCAAATATACAACTACTCTACACCCCACAAACAAACCCTAAGTTTCCCTAAAGTTAGATATCAACCTCTCTTGAAAGGAAGGCTCAGAAAGGTAAATGGCAGGGGAGGTGTTCTATCAAACTTATAAAGTGTTCCTAAGTGGCAAGAAGGACCTGAGACAATGCAAAAGACTGAAAGAAAGACAGAGAAACCCTAAACAAACAAGGCTCTCCCCAACGGAGTTCCTAGTTCTTTTGTAAAGGAAAGTATCCTATGGCTAGGGTTTAAGAGGCCATCAACATACTGGGGTTGAAAGGTGGATGTAAATGGTTCTCCAAGTAAATACAAGCAAGATCAGAGATTAGAAAGGTCCACACCTGACTAACTGAAGGCTGGTCCAAGCTTTCTCTTCAATCCTCTTCTTGCTCCTCTTGCTCCAAGAGACCTGCAAAACGAATTATACCTTCCTCAAACCAATATGACAACATATAAACAAATGATAATCAAATAAATATGAAACAATGATCTGATTAACATCATCATATGATCATAAATAGAGATTCAATCACATATTGAACAATTATTTGGGAAGAAGAAGGACATCACATGTTTATTAATCTTGAAAAAAAGTACAAGTATACCTTCTCTTAAAGTTCAGCACCTCACGAAACCTTGATCTGGTTCTGCTGCTTCTCTTCTCCAAAGAACTCACCCTCCAAGCTCTGCAACACAAGGGGATGATCGCCGGGGCAAAGGTGTGGGCAAAGAGAGCTCCAAATACTCCAGCATAACAATGCAAAGATTCAAGTCCCCTCTCATGGACCTCCCTACCTCTATTTATATGGTTAAAGAGGAGTTAGGGGCGAAGACAAAGTATTTACAACTAAAGGAGTCAGTTGCATAACTACCCAAACTACCCAAATTTCAAAAGATGTGTTTTTTGACATTTTTAAGAGGCGTACGTGGGTTGCAGAAACAACAGTCGCATACACAAGAAATACACGTGGGTTTCCAATATAGAAAGTCACGTATATATAGCAACTCGCGTACGTACGCGGGTATTACAGAGAGCAAGTCATGTACATACGCGGGTTTCCCATAAGGCAACTCGCGTATAGACAAAAAACTCATTTTTAGGGTATTTCTAGGAATTTTTAGACTTTGGTGTCTTCTGGAAAGTTTTATCTAACATAAATATATTTCTAATGGTGTATATATGAGGTCAAACGGAGTTACAGAACTCAAGATATGGGTCCTCCAAGTTAAGTGTTTTTTCAGTAAATTTCAGTGACTTTTCATGAAGTGTTGTCATGGAAGTGTTGACATGCGACGGAATCATGGGAAAGTGGTCACAGGAAGAGATGTGTCATTTTGAGCTATAACAGTGAGAAATAAAAGTTATACATGGGATGCTACTACCTTGTGTGATGAGAGAATTTGAAGTAGTTGAGAGAATAATTGATGAACCCAAGAAAGCTACTAGTGTGTGTTCAGTAGTGTGTTTAGGAACACTGGATGTCATTTGCAAGCCACCAATTTGAACAATTTCTTCTGAAACACTTTTCTTCTTGCTCTTTTTTTTCTCTGCTCCCTACTATTCTACTGTCATATAACGTGAAGTGATTCTTGGAATATGGAATCATCCCCAGCTATTGAATGCTCAAATAACATGCCTTGAAGTTCTCCCACTATCCAACTACAATATCTAATTCACTCTATAAACATTACAATCCTTTCAAAATACAAAAATATGGTCATGATAGTTGAGAAGCTACAAGAAATTGAAGCACATTTTGTACTTCATGATCACCACTAAGCTCTCCACATCTCCAATTTCCCGTGGTTATGCCAATGTTATTTGGAGAAAAATGTGAACAGGAATACTGTACATCACTATTTTATCCACCCAAACTTATTTGAACAATTTCATTTGTAGATTCGTCTCTGTCCTCATTCGTGCAGTGAAGCTGACTTCTCGAGATGAGCTATGAGTTGAAAAAATGTACAAATGAAGGCGTGTAGATCCCAATGGATAGAGTATTCAGTTTTATAATATTTTTAGCTTAATTAATATATCTTTAATATAAAAATTGCATATTGCTTGCAGCTGGCGATGACAACGCTCATCGCCAATGCTCATTTCCTAGATGATCTCGAGGACCCAGCCATAATCCAAAGCTCTTGATGAGAGAAGCTCTTCCATGTTTTTGAAAACCTTCATCTTCATACAACATTGAAATAACACACTTCCAATCATTACTATACAATTGTATGACTACAGGCTCCACGAAAAAGATTTGGTTGACACTTATGCTTTACGTCAGTGTGGCCATGTGTGCTCTTCAAAGCATTTGTCAATAAACCTTCCAACACGCTATTCCAACACACTATATTAAATCTGAGACGCATCAGCCTCTAGATAGCTTGCTGGGGGTGCATCTGATTCCTGTATCTTTTCTCTTTCTAGAGTGATACTTTTCTCCTTTTGGGTCCTTCCATGAATTTTCTCTGCCAAATACCCATTTCTCTGGTTTGTATGGATTTTGGGGGGATTTTTTGGATTTCTTATGCTATTTCATTTTCCTGTATTGCTCAGCTCTGTCTGGGAAGCCATAGAGCTTACATATGCCTCGGGTGCCATCCACGTATGCCTTTCTCAACATCTTTTTTGTTTTCTTCTGCATACACAACTTGATTATAGTTGAGGTTACTAGAGTGTAGTATTCTCCATAACCATAATTAGTTAAATATGCAAACATGTGGGTTTTTATGAATTCTAGAAATATTGATGGCAATGCTGCTAAATAGTTTTGTTTCCACAAGGGAGTATTTCCATGTTTCACAAACTGGATCATGTGAGACGAGTCAGTATGGAATTGTTCAAATTCAACCAATCTTTTGCATTTCATGTTTAGTGGTATGTTGATTTCTAGTTTTTGTTTGTCTTCATTAGAGATTCATGCACCTATGAATTCTCCTACAATTGCTCCAGTAAGATTTCCAATAATGTTATTCTCTTATTGTCCATCAACATTTACAATCATGGATTTAGACCATTCTACTAATTCTGTGTGGGAAACCCTCATGTGAATCCATCGTTTTAAGGTTATTGAGAAACTTGCTAGGATTTTCTTACAGGATTCATAAGGTTCAACTCCATAAGTCCTATAGCATGCATAGAAAATATACATATGGTCTAAGACTTCTCTGATCTTTTTGGGATTCATCCCATCTATTTTCCACACATATGTTAGCTTTGGATTATAGTCTTGCTATTTAGGATGAGATGCAAAGATCTGATTTACATATGGTGCAGCATTTCTATTTGAGTAAGTATTTTTCTTGTCATAAGTAGGAAAAGAAACCTCTTCTTCTTAACTGGATTGGTCACTTTGGATTGTCTATGATTTAGATGTCGATGATTCTGTTGAAGAGCATGATCCTTCTTGACACTACAACAAAAACTAGATTTAGCATCTCTTTTTGCATCCTTTTTTGCGTCTAGACCATCTTTAAATGTATTTTTCTTCATTTTTTGGATAAAATGGTGCAATTTCATGGGTTGGTGCTATTTTAGGAATTTTTTGTGTCCTTTTTCTAAATCTGGTGCAAATTACGGCATAATTTGCACCGGTATTTGCACCTAGTTATGCGCCAAGTTTCGCATCAAGTTTTGCGACAGGTTTTGAGCCTAATTTTGCACCTAGTTTGTACATCTACTCTTTTTGTTGCACCCCCTTTTATGCCCATTTTTGGCTCGAATTTTACGCCCTTGTTTTCATCCACTTTTGCATCCTTTTTTACATCCACTTTTGCATCCATTTCTACTTCTTTTTTTGCATCCCTTCATGCACCAAGTTTTGCATCAAAGTTTACATCCTGTTTTGAGTCTATTTTTGCATATCACTTTGTTTCAGCTATTTTTGCATCCATTTTTTTGTCCACTTTTGCACCCACGTTTTCATCCCTTTTTGCATCCCATTTTGCATCTATGTTTACGTCTTTTTTTGCATCTACTATTGCATCCATGTTTGCATCCACTTTTTTCATGTCCCAATTCCCACCCATTTTTGTGCTTACTTTTACACCCACTTTTTCTTCAACTTTTGCATCCACGTTTGCATATTTTTTTGCATCCAATTTTACATCAGTTATTGCATCCCTTTTTGCATCCATTTTTGCATCCACTTTTGCATCGGGTTTTGTGTTGGGTGTTACAACTACTTTTGCATCCAATTTTGTATCCAATTTTACATCAATGGTTGTATCCACTTTTGTGCCACTTTTTCATCATGTTTTGCTTCCATGATTGCATCATTTTTTGCATCCACTTTTGCATCACCTTTTACATCCATTTTTGGTGCATCCCATTATGCTCCCACTTTTGCACCTACTTTTGTTGCATCCATGTTTGCATCCATGTTTTTATCCACTTTTGCATCCAATTTTACACCAAGATGTTGAAGATGAAAATGAGGATAATGATTATGATATTGAGGATGGTTATGATGATGATGATAATGTTGTTGATAATGAGGAGAACGATGACAATGATAATGATGATGATGATTATGATGATGATGATGATGATGAGGATGAGGATAATGACAATGACGACATTGCCGATGATTATGATGGCAATGAAATGAATGGTGATGATGGTGATGATGACAATGACAATGATGATGAGTACAATCAGAATGATGATGTTGATCATCTTAAAAAATAAGTTTTTATTTGTCATGCATAAATCATGTGTGTCCTCCATGACCCTTTTCCACTAATCACATATTTTGGGTAGATGCTATTTCTTATGCCAAAGGTAATGATGAATAACTGATGAAAATGTCAATAATCATGATGATGATGTCAAGGACAATGGTGATGTTGATGAAATGGATGATGATTATTCCGATGATGACGACTATTGTGATAATCATGATGACAATGACAAAGATGATGATGTTGATGATCATCATCATTTCCATCATCATCTTCATTAAAAACATCATCACTGTCATTGTCATCTAGTTCATCATCATCATCATTTAAAGCATATGGGATATGTTTACCATTTAAAGCATGCATAACAATCGGGATTATTCTAAAACACCCCACCAAAGTACAAAATTCAAACCACAAGGGAAACATAATATTGAAATTGTTCCAATTTTATTTCTCCCAACAAAACATGCTTCATTTTAGGGAATTATGTTAAAATCCATATATTCATAGGCCATCAATAATATAGTTGTAATAAATGTAAATATAATACTTACCCTTGACTGTTGATTTTTTTGGTGTGCAGACCTGTTTACCCTTGGCTGTTGATTCTTCTGGTGTGCAGACTTGTTTACCCTTGAATGTTTATTTTTTTTCTTTTCCAGGACTTTTAGCCTCGAGAGTTGCTCAAATCCTTTCAATTCTCTTTTTTTGTAGCAACTCATTTTTTTTTTTAATTGTTTTATTCAATTTTTCCAATCTTGCTTCATATTATGCAGTCTCATTTTGTTGTTTAATGATCATGTCTCTCAATGCTCTTTGAAACTCAACCTTCAAACCTGCAATAAATGTTTCTTTCTACTTCAATTCTTGCTGAAGTTCTGCTTCCTTACTGAATACAGTCTTCAATGGTGGCATGTTCAAAACTTCAGGCCTATTTTTCAGCTCATTTTCAAGTCTCCCAATAGTTTCCCCATTTTTTTTCTTTTGAGCCCGATACATGTCTTTCAATTTGTCAAGGTCAAAAATCGATTCTGCTAGAACTATGGTAAATTTAGAACATTGATCCTTAATAAGTTGATCCTTCTGGCCAATTATTTTTTTAGTTTCCACAATTCTTTTCTCTAAACCTGTAACATGATGCACCATATCAAGAATTTGGACATCCTTAGTTCTGCACAATTCATTGCTAGCTTTGAAGGAATCCTCCCACAAGGTAGATTGTTCTTTGAAATGTACCATTTTATCAAATAAAGAAAAAACAAATCTACCATCAAAATAATATTTGGCATGAATTAGGTATTCATCACTTGTGGGTGAATGGTCCATATCATTGTTCACAAATTCTTGCCATTGATCTGCATTTTCATTTCCATGCATTCCAACCAAAATTGTGACAACAACATCTTCTTCAAGGGAAAGCGAAGGCATGTCATTTCCCACAGGTTCCATATTGTCCTCTAAAGGTTGTTTGATCTTCTTTTTCTAGTTGAGTCACCTGTTGAAGAAGCAGAGTATGACTAATCTCTCTAGTTTTGGATATGGTTGATTAATAAATCCAGGCTCAATTTGCGCTCAATCAATCACCAAGAACCTTGTCGCAACTACAGCAAATGTGCCGAAAATGCATGAGTTGACCCGCGCATTGAAAGCTAGGATTGGTTTGGCAGGTGTGCAAAGATAGCCATATATCGTTGATATAGAGACGAAAGTTCCTCTAAAATTAAAACATCGATATTGCCATGATTTTTCCGCCATTATAAAAAAATGAAGTATTAATCCATGAATGTTCAAAACATGGAAATATTTTGTGGAAAAACCTAACCAAATGTATTAGTGGATGCATCTTGGAAGGCACTCTACCCTGTACCATCGGTCACCTGGAACAGGCTTTGTCTTTGATGCCTCTCTCAACACATAACAATAATTTAAAGGTTGGTGGTGCTCGGATCAACTACCTAGTCACCCTGCTCGATGGCCTTATACGGACTTGGCTCGAGCAGTAGATTATAATATGCATCCTCTATGACCACTCTATTGAATTTGGCAATTCCATCTCTCAAGGAAAATAGAGAGAAAGAAACAACAAGCAAGTAATTCACTCACTGATAATATCTCTTAGACTCCATGCAATGCCTCACATGGGTAGCAGCTCGAGGGGAGCACAAGGCCAAACAAAATTCTATCATTCCATTTCTATTGGGTATAGAGAGTATATCCACATAAGTGTGCGTAGAGTGGTGGATGACTGGGAATTCAAGTTCGTAGCTCATCAATGCACAACACAACCATTGCGTCATAAGCTTTTCCACTACTAGCGGATGAATATTTTTCTTTCCTAGTTTCTATAGGAAAGCAACTATGCTCCCTCACCCCCAACTTCTAGAGATTCTGATAGCTCCTCAACACAACAAACATCCTTGGCTTCATTGAGTCTGAACCAGCAGGACCTTTCCAAAGAAATTAACTAGATTGACGACACCCATTACACATGATGTATGTCAGAGGCTCCACTCGACGTGGAAACAAGGGGTCAGACTAAAGAAGGGCACATGCAAATTGACAGCTCACCATAACAGATGTCAACACCTCCTCCTGCAATGGAGCCGCATAAGGATATTCAAACTTCTATCTTCGGTGAAGATGATGACTACATCAAGCCGTGTCCCATTGTCAAAGAACCATGGTGAAAGCTATAAGGTCCCAAGATTTTCTAAAATAGTATGTGTTTTTTTTTCTCTTTTCTATTATCTTTGTTAGTATTCTAAATAAATATGATAGTTTTGACAAGGAAGACTTGGTTTCCCTCACAAAGGGAAATGTATGGACTGACGCAATAATTTTATGTATGTGCCTTGATATTAAAGATACACATGTCTCAAACACTATGCATGTAATATTTTTTTTACTTTAATATAATTTTATGCTACTTACAAAAAAAAATGTTTGTACTAAAACTTAGATTCTCCTTTTCAAGCTCTTTCCTGGGTTCCTTTTCTAGCTTGCCTCTATATTATGATTTCCACTCTAATCCAATATCTAAGCGAGAGCCTCCAAAATCACAAGAAGGTGCAAACTTTCTCTCTAGAGATATGGTGAGGATAGACATGTTGCATGAGATATTACTGACTTGTATTTCTAACTTTTCAAATCCTTGCTCATAATCACCTACAAGTTTTTCGCTATACGTGTCCACCGTGTTTAGGGTTTGAGGAATTTTTCCACCACTAAATCTTGCAATTTCCCACAAAAACCCAAAGAAAACTTCCCTAATAACAATATGTTTAATAAATTTCCATGTATAGTCCATTGGAATAGTTTGTCACAATGGATTTTACAACTTAATTATTTGTATTAGCATATTTCTGTTGAATGCTAAATAAATTGGGATTGAAAGAAAAATAACTAGAGAAAATATATACACAAGATCAACATAAGATTTACCCTGGGATAACCCATTATGAGGAAAATCCAAGCCATAAATTGCTACTACATGATCTCCTACTCCCTCTGTTTTACTCTAATATATACCCCCTTATTATTACTCAACTATGGAACAATACAATAATATCATAAGAATGGAGCCCCCTCTTCTCTTAATGCCTCGGTATTTAATGTAACCTCATAGTCATATAGGGTTATTTTTAGGTTTTTTTCATTCATTGATTCTTGATTAGGGTTAGGGTTTTGTACCTTCTAAAATTTCCTTGAATTTCCACACGTAAACAACTTTTCATGTGTGAGAAATGAGAGATCAAAAGGAATCCACATGGTATCATGGTGGTCAACTAGATAGGTTAGATTGCAAAAGGAATAACTCCTTCATATGGAATTCGATTAAGATGAATCCTGCACCGTTGGAAAGGAATCTAAGTGTGGAATTGTGTTAAGGGAGTTGTGTAAGTAATGATATTTTGAACCCAAAAACCACCATGTAAACCATCAAATAGGCCTCGTAAGGTTCTAAAACCCAAATATACAAAGTGAGAGTTGTCCCTAAAGTGGGCCCATCAAATAAATTCACCCAATCATTCGATCCAAAAATAACTAAAATAAATGAAAAAATATGTATTGATCCATTTTGGATCATACTCGAAAGTGAAAGAACCCACTAGGAGTGTGTGTTTCATAGTTGTTGTCTTTCTTCAGTATTTATTAAGTTTATAAGGTTCATTTCTTATGTAAGGTCCTTGTTTTTCCTTTTGTCCATCGTTTAATACCCTAGAGCCATCTTTTCTATCTCAAACAAATTAATGAATCTCATATCCTAGTTAGAGGGTAAAGACAACATATAGAGGTCCTATGTGGAATTTTAGTGCGAATTTCATGATGCTTGAGCTTGAGAAATGTTTTGAAATGCCTACGGCCCTTGATATCCTTCTTTGAGCACTATTTACACCCAAATAACCATAAACTATAGAAAAGAAATCATAATGTCTCTTTAAAAAACACTTATTTTGTATAGATCCCCCCAAAAAAGATATGGTTTATAGGTATAAGTGTATTTCATGGTGATTGAGAGAAGTAAGATTCATTTAATGCCCTTTTTACAATCCCACGATCCTCATCATACCTTCATACATATTCTTGGTTCATAACTAACCTAGTAGTGGTTCCCATGTACTAATTTTTGAGGTTAGTAATACCATGCATAGTTCATATGTGCTGGTTTGAGGATTTTTCCATGGAATCCTAGGAAGTAAGGATCAGGGATCGAGGCTCTTTTTTTCTTCCCCTAGTATGTTCAAGGACTTAAGACCCATCCAAAGTGCCCAAAATATTGTAATGGAAGATGAATTCAAATCAAATGCCAAAGACACCCTAAAGAGGGATTGTGTCATGGTTTATAGGTTTCGTCCATAATTACTAATATAAAAAAGGTTCAATTAGAGAGGAAATATAGTGTGTCCCTACTTACCATGTTTATCCCTCAACAACCATTTCCATTGCATATAACCTACTCATTGCACATTATCAACTCCGAAGTCCAAAAACCAGCTATAAAGGGAGGGATCCTCAAAATTTCAAAAACATCATAATGCACTTTTTTTCATTCACTGATGATTGTCAAGGATCAATGACCCATCCATGTTACTTAGACATTATAATGGCATCCATATCCAACTCAAGTGTCAAAAACCCCTGCAGAGGTGTGACTCCATGCCATTTTACATAGCCCTTGATTATGAGAAGACTTGTGTAGTGCATAAAGGAATTTGTGTACCTTTCTTATGCTATTTAGAGACTAAGAACCATTCTCAGTCTTGAAAACCAAGATTCATTTTTCCCATATCCATTGAATAGAACAAAGATATCTTAGTGTGGAGGTTAGAGCTATGTTTAGCTATGTAAACATGTGTAATTGTATTTTAAATTTTTGGCATTTGATTTTATATTTTCCATTACACATTCACATAGAAAAGCTAAGTTAAAAATTACATATTACTTCATAACCTATATTGTAATTGAATATCAAGCAAACCCTACCACATAGAATAAGCTAATTAATATTAAATTACTTTAGATCAAATTGAGTAAAACCAACATAGATCCATCTTAATATTTTCTTACATCTTAAGAAATTGGATCCCTCTTGGTCCTTAATAGATGCCCTTGTAAGATAGATCTACCTTTGTTTTAATTTGTTTAATTTTATTTGACTTCCTAAATTTTGATAAGTTATAAGCCTACATGAATATTTTATTTTTACCTAACTGCAATTGAAAAATTAGGATTGATTATTTATAAATGAACAAAATATTCATATAGTGCACCAAAGTGTGATAGCTTCTGCCTGTCTTTTATTCTTCACATTGTTGAAGAACTTCGCCATAGAATTTGCAAAACCTGGTTGCTGCATAAGGGTTCTCTGAAACCCTGCACAAGAATATTTCCCAACACATTGCCCATCATCAACCAGGGTCGATTCGATTGCCCAATATGTGCCTATATTTTCTGTTAATCCTATAATTGCAAAACTTGGTTGTTGCATGAGGGTTGTCTAAAACCCTGCATGAGAAATCAAACCCTATATCATATATTAGTGTTTAAACCCAAGCGATGGATGCAAGTTTTTGTTTTTTAAGGTCAATGTTTCTGGTGGATGCAAGACCTGGGACCCCAATAATTTGTATGCAGGATGAGCTTATAAGAGTGCCAATCAATGCCGCAAGGTTTGAGAATAAGGTGGGATCCCTGGATATAGTGGCTTGTGAATCACTGATCAAAGAGCGAGCAGTTGGGTTGAATATTTTAGAGAGATTGTCTATAGATCCAGTGGCTTTTGAATCACTGATCAAAGAGAGAGCAGCCGCCAAGTTGGATGATTTGGTGGGATCCGTAGATGTAGTGTTCGGTGAACCACTGATTATTTATCATTTACCATTTAGGTAAGGTAATATTTGCACTCTCCAATTAACCACAGCAGAGCTATTTCATTTATAAATCCACCCAATGGCAGGAGTATACCTAGTAGCAGGCCCAGGACTAGAGGCGCTTGTTACACTCCCTCCATAATCACGCTTGGCCTAGCGAGCCAGAGTCATTATTAAAGTGTTTGGCCTACCTCCTTAATGTCAGTAAGGAAAAGTGAACTTAATCGATACGACGCTAATGCCTATCCATCCAGTATAGGACCCCTTTTTTTGCACCTTTGGCTTTTCAAGGAATCTCTCCAAGAGGACTACAATTGGCCCGAATTTGTCGGGCCCACAAGTGGCCTATTTTTACCAATACGATGGCCCTTAAAAATATGAATCAGTAATTACAACTATTTTTCATTTGGCGAAGTCCATACTCTTATGTCATAATCACCCAGGTCTTGCACTTGGAATTTAACCTGACGAGTAGACTATTATTCCATTGCTGAAATTCAACAAAGTAGAAATGTCAAAAGCATCTGTTAATAGAAAAAAAATTACAAGTGTTAGATGAGATACACAACTAAATTGAGAAACTATCAAATATCAATTGATGGCTTATCTCTGACTTCAAAATTCTGGATCATTTTGAAAAGATCTGAAAATGTATCAGTCAATTGATGTCTCACAATCATTTCACTTCAATTTCACTTGACAAATTGGTGCATCCTACATAACTAGCAGTAATCTTGGAAATGCTAAGAACCGCCTTCAAAATACCTCTCTCTGCACTAGTTCTCCGGGAAGATGAGACCATCCACAGAAGCCAATCAAAATTATCATGACTTCCTTTACAATGATGGCATATAAGGCTGCGGCCTTAATATTCTAAATTAGTAATCACATATCTCTGGTAGTAAGCGTTCTACGAGGTTTTGTTTTTGTGAAGTAATTTCATCTATTTTTATTGTTTTCCCTAAAACCAAATCTATTCCAACTCATAGGAGCATGTAAGTGTGTCATTAAAACATTTAGCATTGTAAAGTTGATATGAGGCTTTCTTTGTTTAAGTTTAAAGTTTTTAAAAATTATTAATTTATTTTGTTAAGGATTTGTTTTCTTGTTTGCTGGTTTGTTTGTTACTTGTGGGACTAGCCTTTGGTCTAAGAAACCGTGACCCAGGGGCATCTAAGTCATCAAAATTACCTGGGGATTGCACCTGACCTAGGCCACACCAACCATTAGCATGGTTGAATTTTTAAGTGTCTCCTCCCAACTACCTTGTGAGGTTTTAACTCAAGCCTCCATGCCGAACAAGGCTTGTTGAAACCAACCATGCTAGAAGGGTTTGTCTCTTACCCTTGTGAAGGAAAATCTTGAGAAAGTTTTGTTCTTGAATTTTTTGTTAAGATCTCAATATCCAAATTGTTTTTTGCTGCATAATTATAGTTTGCTATGTGATTTCGTTGACAGTGTGCTTGTCTGATTAGAAGTGTTGATTCTAGAAATTCATTGCATCATTACTTATATTAATGTTACTTTTATGGTTTTTACATAATGTTATTCTTATTTTCAATGGGAAATATGTTGGATTAGGATGTTTCTTCTTAGAGGAGCAACTCATGTAAAATATTAGATGTTTGATCTGTTATTAAGCTATACTAATTTCGATGCTGCATGCAGGCCACACACGACAATTGTGACTGCAATTGTGCTTTGCCATCCCTTTTTCCTTCAACAATCACATGATTCACCTGAAAAATTTGTGAGTTTCACTTTTTGTTTTTATTAAACAGAATAAAAGTTCATTTTTAATATAATTTTGATCTTATACTAGAATATAACACTAGCTGCTATCCACCAAATGTTAGAAATTGACAGCAAAACCAGACATACATAGTCTTAATATATTTTTTGAGTTTTCCACTGATCAGAGATTGTTCTATTTTTTATGCACATTCAAATTCAAACATCAACTAGATAATTGGCCAACTAGATTGACTTCCCCATGGCCTCTGCTTCACCACCCCATTCATTCTTGGCCAAGACCATTGGGACTTCCCCAAAGGATCATAGAAATCCCAAAGCATTAATAATTCATCATCTAAATGATATGACTTAGTTTGTGCATGAGAAGAGATAATTTGATCATAGA
The DNA here is from genome assembly GCA_001517045.1 of Pseudotsuga menziesii. Classification (NCBI taxonomy): domain Eukaryota; kingdom Viridiplantae; phylum Streptophyta; class Pinopsida; order Pinales; family Pinaceae; genus Pseudotsuga; species Pseudotsuga menziesii. The sequence goes on along the minus strand of LPNX010323960.1, from coordinate 110,991 downwards.
ACTCTGAGATGAATGTAGATGAAGTTTACCCAGCGGACTGTGTTCTTCTAGACTATACAAAAAATGGATCTGTGGAAGCCCTAGTAGGCTCACAATTTACTGCTGCTACCAATGACTTGTTGCTAGGTGGACTGTACCTGCTGCTTCCATTGAGGGCTGTGAAAGGCCTGCTGCCACCTAAATGAGGTCTATTGTCACTTGCTGGCACCTCGCAGAGGTCTGTTGGTGGACTGTTGCTGTTGTAGGATAGCCCTAACAGGGATTGGATGCAAAGGACTCTCCTAGTAGGGCTAGTGTGCATGTATGACAACCCAACTAGGGCGGTTGTGACTATAGCAGTTTCTTGTTGCTATCCCCATGACTTCTCCTCACCATTGTGACTGTGTGCAGCCTCCTCCTGCTACCCCCATGACTGCTCCTCACCATCGTGACAGATTCTCCCACCATCGTGACTGTTTGCATCCTCTTGCTGTTGCTTCTATGAAGGAAGAGAGCACAAAAAGAGCCCTAATGACTGCCCAGACTTGTCACGTCAAGGAGAAGAGAAATATACCCCAACAAATAGCCACCTTAGTCTAAAACAATTGTTGCGATAGAAGAGAAGAACACCTCAGCGAAGAAACATGACTTGTCCTTTTGGAGCAACCTGAATGATGATGATGGATGAGGTTGAAATGAGTTGAAGTGATTCTTTATTTATATTCCATTAAACACAAGGTTGACATCAAAGAGGAGTATGGACCAATATGATTGACATAATATTGTGACTATTAAGAATAGCATGCACTCACACACACTAAGAGAATCACCAAGTTAAACCATCATAAGAACATGGGATCATGATGAGTCAACATAAGATATAGAAGTGCTAATCTTATATTGACAATTGGGTGAACAGGGCAGCCAAATAATTACCTATACTAGCAAGTAACCATGCAATACAAATGCTACAAATTGATCTTATATTATACTCCTAATGTCTAATATTCTAACACCCCCCTTAAGAACAACCATGGATGAGAAGAAGGATATACAACTTGACAGAAAGAGGAGGGAGGCATTAGAGCCCATCTTCATTTAATGATGACTTCCTTCACACCTAATAGAGTTTGAAGGTGAAGAAAGACAAAAGATCAAGTTTATATCTTGATATTTTGTTCGACAAAATGTGAAGTCATTAACTTGATCCTAGATAAGTTTCTAAATGAAATGCATGTATATACCTGTGTTGATACTGAACTGGATGGTCAGTAAGCTGGAAAAGGAAAGTCTCCAAAATATGACTTAGAAGATGGTCATTATTGATGCTGAAAGGATCTGGTGAAGCTGCAAGTGTTGAAGATCCACATGAATGATCCAGGAAAACTAATAACTAGTGCTCCAAACAATACGTGTTAAGGTGGTGTCTGCAACTTGATCTTTTGTTTGACAAAATGTCAAGCTTATAACTTGATCTTTTGTTTGACAAAATCTCAAGTCATTAACTCGATCCTAGATAAGTTTTTGAATGAAATGCATGTATATATGTGTGCTGCTATTGAACTGGATGGTGAGTAAGATGGAAAATGACAGTCCAAAATATGACTTAGAAGATGGTCATTGTTGATGCTGAAAGGATCTGGTGAAGCTTCAAGTGTTGAAGATCCACATGAATGATCCAGGAAAACTAGGAACCAGTGCTCCAAACAATACGTGTTAAGGTGGTGTCTACAACTTGATCTTTTATTTGACAAAATGTCAAGTTTATAACTTGATATTTTGTTTGACAAAATGTCAAGTCATTAACTTGATACTAGATAAGTTTCTGAATGAAATGCATGTATATATCTGTGCTGATATTGAACTGGATGGTGAGTAAGCTGGAAAAGGATAGTCCAAAAGATGACTTAGAAGATGGTCATTTTTGATGCTGAAAGGATCTAGTGAAGCTTCAAGTGTTGAAGATCCACATGAATGATCCAGGCAAACTAAGAACTAGTGCTCCAAACAATGCATTTGTAGAAAGGAAGCAAAGAGGGCTGCTCATAACTGTCAAGAGAATTAAATTTGCTGAAGTTGTAAAGATGCAAGGCAGATGCTATAAAAGGCAAAAAAATATTAATGATCAACAAAAATTATTCAAGCAACATAAGAGTCTTGTAGCTTAAGGTGATATAACGGGGTTGTAGTGACAAGAACAAGAGTGCTCCAACAAACTCTGAAGCAAAAGTGATCTAACAAGGCTGTAGTGATAAAGATCAATCAAAGAGATTTACAAAATCAAAGAGACTTAAACTTTCCTTTTGGGTAAAAGAGTCTAGAACTCCGCCATTGTTTCAAATAAGACACAAGCCAAAATTATGCATACAAGGAAGCAACAAAATATTGCAATCATATCTGATGTATCTTGAGGACAACCATACCAAGGAGTGCACTGCTTCATGACCATTCACAACACTCCCTAAATTTTCTAAGGGCATAGCTACTAGGTTCATTAATTAGTTAATATATTTAAAATTTAAATAAGCCATGTAGAGCTATGCTTTTGGTAGTGTGCTAGTTATTTTTGGCTTTGTCATTGTAGACATCTATAAGAGGATTTTTGCTAGTAGAATGAACATGAATAGGTTTTGCGTTTTCTCTCTTCATTATCTTTTCTATGCTTTTCATAATCTCTCTTAGCAATCTATGGTTTTAAATCATTTGTATTAGAGCACTTCACTCCTACCTTCCATAGCCCTTTCATGGATTTATGTCCTCACAATAATGCTCACTAGCAAGTGGTTCTATTCCTTTGGCTCAACAACCACCTGGATCACATAATCATTTTCTTTTTTCTAAGACTCTAGA
>LPNX010323960.1:97768-108072 GCA_001517045.1 Pseudotsuga menziesii | reverse complement strand
CCCCCCCACCTTGAATATGCTGATTCTACTCAATCCAAGTCACTTCATGATTTGACACTTGCACTCATTGAAACCCTACATAGAAAATCTGGAGCATCTACTTCAATGCTGTAGCTAGACACTAACAATACTCTATTTAAGTATGATGGCTAGTTGCAAGGTAAAGTGCTAGATTCTTGGATTCATAGTTGATATGCCTATTTCAAGGCTTGTCTATATATACCTAAAGAACTCAAGCTGAAAATCATTGAGTATCAATTGGATAGTGTAGTAGGCATTATATGCATGTGGTATTCCAACATTCAATCTCTAGATCTCTATGTTGAACTCGACACTTTTTAGGCTGGGAGTTCCTCTTCTAATTGTATTTCCACTTGGGATGCATTTTTTCAAGCCCTACGTAGGCATTTCTACCTCCCTAGATACCTAAAAAATTGTTTGGACATTGGCTACCACTCCTATTGGCTCCTTATCAAACCATTTAACAATTTATTAAATTCTTGGCCAAGCATTCCTTCTAGTCCTATCTATTGAAAGAAAATTTGATAAATGTTCTCATTCCTTGCAACCTTGTAGCCCTCAATTGCATCCCACATCAACCCCACCCACTATCTCCTCAACTCTACCTCTTAGTGTACTGCCCTCTCTTCTTGTCTTGGTTGTTGTTGGGTTGTTACCATTTTTTAGAAATTAGATGGATTTATTTGATAATACCATTATTCACCAAGCATTCCTTTGTGCCCTATCTCTTGAAAGAAAATTTGATAAACGTTCTCATTCCTTGCAACCTTCTAGCCCTCAATTGCGCTCCACATCAATCCCACCCACTATCTCCTCAGGTCTACCTCTTAGTGTTTTTCCCTGTCTTCTCGTCTTGGTTGTTGGTGTTCCTATCAAAGGACACCTATCCATTCTACTACTAAGTGTAGACCTCTTCAACATCAAGGTGTTTCCTTTATTGATGAGTAGCCTAGCCCTAATGTATATTTCCTTACCTTAGTTGCATAAATCACAAGAGGTAATTTCACTAGCCAACCCTACCATTGCAGATTCTTGACTACTTCTCATAGCCAGGGACCCAGCACAACCCCTCGATGACTTCCTCTTTTTGCATAATTGTTAAGTCAAATAATAGTTCACTACCCTTATTCTTGATAATGGGAGCTAAAATAACTTCATATCCCATGAGTGTCAAATGTTTGTAGCTACCCACTACCTCCCTCCCCTTCCCTTATCATCTAGGTTGGACCCAAATATGTCCCTTGCTTGCTGGGTAATCAACACTGCACTATTACCTTTTCCATTGGTGCTTTTCGTAACATCGTCCATTGAGATGTTCCCCTCTTAATTGTTTGGACTTGTTTATTAGGAATTCCCTACTAACATAAACACTAAGACTTTTTATGATGTTGGGTGCAATACTTATAAGCTCTTCAAGGATTCTAAGATCTATGAACTCTTATCTTTGAGAATGATGCTATCGTTCAGTGTACATTAATATTTGTCCCTCTGCATCATCTGCCTAGTGGTCCTTGGTAATGATATGTAGTCCCCTCCCTTTGATACGCTTCCATTGATTAATGAGTTTGTTGATGTTTTTACTTCCCCTATTGGGTTGCCTCCTACACGCAATATTAAGCACAATTAAGCACTCCATTGACTTAACTCTCAATGTTGTTCTCTCTAACTCTCTTGCATGTTGTTTAACCTCCTTGAGGTTGAGCACCAACTCAAATATTTTCTTGACTCAAGATACATCTACCCTAACTCATCTCCATGTGGTTACCTTTCCTTCATTATCCTTAAGAATGAACACCAGGATTGGTGCTTGGTCACCAATGATAGGGCTCTCATGACATGAGTGACACATGAGGGAATGAGTGTCACACATGATTTGGGGGAATGAAATTTGATGATTATGCATGAGGAGCCTTCAAAGTTGGAGGTGAATGAGGAGAGATGTGACATAGAGGGCTTGGACCATGAACGTGATCACGAGCCACTTATGTTGGAGAAAGGATTAATCATGAAGGGCGTAGTTAAGCACCTACCGTGTGGACCAGCCATCATGGGTGTATATGCATTGCTAAATTGGCTGGGAAGATATAAGATAGCTATGGAGAAACATTGGTTTATAGTCATGAATACAAGATACTTGATGGAATAGGAGGATACAAGCATATGCAATGGTATACATGGGAACATAGTAGCACATGGTGAGGTGCTGTGGAGTTTTGGATGGTTTCCCATAGGAAGACCACTAAACAGAGATTAAGAGCATATCCTTATAAATATAATAAGATTTGTTTTACATGCTTGCTTAAGGCATTGTGCATCATTGCTTCTTCAACCTCATCCTTTTACATTTAAACAACCATATAAAAATCCCCAAGATTTTCTTCATTGAGATAGCAGAGGAAAACACAAGGATAAAGTGACAAATTCGGTCCCAATCTACTCCATGATAGCACCATCATACTCATCCAAGGGTAAACATGTTTATGCCACAGCTACAATCCTTTTTAGTCTTCAAATTACTGTTTTTTATTGCTGTAAGATAAATTCATTTAAGGTTATCATTTGGTCTCCAATTGATGTTGAAGTTGCTACAGGGAACACTGAAAGATATAGGTCTGCAACATCCTTACCTATTGGAAATCTACCTAGATTATAATGCTAGTTGCTACAGGGGTTTTCTTTAGTGACTAATCCCACACCCCATACTGTAGTGAGAGACCTCTTTTTATGACTGTTTATTGTAAAAACAAGATTATTTATTGTTGTTTTTCTATATTCCAAATAAAAACTTTGTGTAAGACTGAGGGTGACATATTCATTAAGGCATTGTGCTTATATGTGTTTAAATGTGTGCCCAACAACTTTACTACAATTGCAATGTCTTGATGTTCTTATCTTGCCTTGTTCACCATTATTGTGAAGCCCCTCTTTCTTTTACTATTGGACCCTACATTTATGCACCTTCATAAAGGTGTTCAATAAATACCCATCTTCAACACTTTTCAATTTCATTTATAAAGCATTATATAATTATGCTATTTTAGGCAATCACGTTTTCCAACTTGGGTGTAAGGTGTATTAATAATCATGCTCTTTTAGGCCAAACACCATTTAAAAATGCAAAGAGCTATAAAGGAAAAATGATTTTGCAGATAGTCAAGTGGACACAAGTATGAGTCTCTGACATAGATACATTGAACAAGGAAAAGGAACAAACTTGTATAGTTAGTGCACAGTAAGCAATTAGAAAAATAAAGAAAGATAGGGACCACAGGAGGTAGTATCTAGACAATCCAGAACAATCCAAAGTTTTGAGGTTTGGGTTGACAAAAGACTACACAATATTGAGTATCAAGCAATTTTTTGACTAGAATATTGCCTTTACTACATTGGCAACTAGACAACAACTAACATGAACCCAATGTATGAGATTACAAGTATATAATGTAAAGGATTCATAATGTTTTAAGGAGATAGTTGAGATCTTCAATACTTTCAAAATATACCACATTACAGAGAATTAAACCAATGAGTTGATGCTATATCCAAAGAGGTATTACTTATCCACTTTGGGGTACTTCTTGCTGTAAATTTCAATGAGGGCATGCCAGAGGTTTTTAGATCTGACCTTTGTAGTTTTATTTCAAAATTTTCCAGTTGTGTTTTTTTATCTTATAGTTTTAGTTTTTTAAAAGATCTTAAAGGAAGACTATATTTGTTTTCCTAAAAGGGACATTATGTTTAGTGGATAGTTTAAGATTTGGTTTACAAAGCAAAGTAAGATTTATATTTTGTATTTCGTGCTACAACACCCATAGAAAGCATTTTTTTTCTTTATATAGTAATAAAATGTGATAGTTTTCCCTAGAAAAGAAGGATTCATAATGGAGTGGTATATTTTGGGTATTACCAAATAGATACTTTATGTTGCATTTTGTAGCCTTTAACCTTGTATTAACTTGTTTGCACTAAAATAATATAAAGTCTTGTACAAATGTTATTGCTGACGACGAGAATGAATGGAGTAGTGGCCTCATGATGCTATTTGTTGATGATATATATTTCATTGCAATGTAGTCTTCTATATTTTATTCAATGGATTTGTTGCAAGTGAGTAGTTGTGTAGATGATGTGTTGGGAATCATGAGGTCTATATGCATGAATGTTCAAACCAATGAGTATATATTATGAACAACAATGGTTGTTATTGTCCTCAGTAACTTTTTCCTGATCATCTGAAGTCTTGGAAATGCACCTTGAGTTAATTCATGAGAGTTGCTCTTATCTTCCCTCCATAAATTGCAATCAGGGTTTTATCGATAGCTTGGATTTGCCAGCTTTTATTACACCTTGTACCATATGTGTTTCAGGGCCATACCAAATGCATTTGTATGTTCATGTATTTGGTAGGCCCTCCTAGAGCATGTTTCCTATATCTACCACTTGAAGCAACATGAATATATGTATAACCAAATAGTGTTATTTTTTCTACCACTTCACTAGGCATTATTGTTTTTTCTTTTCACACTTAGGTGATTTTACAGATAATTACTATAGTTTCTTTTGCTCACCACACAACTTGAAACAAGGGCATTAAAATTTAATTTAAACTCTCTGATACATTTCCCTACAATTACCTTGAAGGGAAAAATTAACAACACTAGAGATTAGAATTTGTTATTTTCTGAAAATCTCTTTTACCATCTTTCTAATGAGACATATCAAAACTTAGGTAGATCCACATTCCTAATAAGAACTTCACATTCTTATATTAAATCTCAACTTGACGGTTTTTTCACTTCTTTTAGGTTTTTGCTTCATCTATTATGATGATTGTTGGTGGTTTCTTATTGATGGTGGTTTCTTATTGAACCTCTTCCTCCCCACCTGTTGGCCATTGTTCCATTCAAATTCTTTAGCTCAGTCTTCATTCAAATTGCTACCACCAACATTACTCCAAGTCCAACAAGGAACATGCATCTAGCTAAGAAATGTTTTTTCTCCATCATTTGAACTGGATTATTGTTTTAGTCATATTGGACTCACTAATAATTTCACAATTTCCTTTGAATTGAATTCCATTTGTTAGCACATGAAGAATGCATGATAATTCCATTTTGTTGCTAATAAAGTAGACCCTGTTCATTTCTCTAGGCTGCTCTTGGACTGTTCACTTAGGCATCATTCTTCTGGGGTTGATAAACCTTATTTTTGAATGTGCATACCCTCTCCTAATAGGCCATGACTATGGTATGGTCTATTCTAGATGGGATGTGAATGTGTTGTCTCTATTCTATAGATAGTGGTTGATTTTGAAGCTGTAGTAGGTACAGGTTTTGTAGATGGTTGGTATAATGGAGTTATATGTACTTCTTGGTAGATTTAAGAAATATTCCCCAAGTTTATCTTTAGTTTGTAGCACTATTTAGTTTGTAGGCATCTTCTTTTAGTAACCATTCATGAGTTCTTCTCTTACCATCCCATCACTGAACAAAATTTATGTAGCAACACACACATCCTCAATTGGATTCTACAACTATTTCTTAAACACATCCCTTATTCTTTGTCCATATCAATTTTAGGTTATTAGGTATGCATCAATGCATTATGTTGTTCTCTAAGACTCTTTTGCAGACCACTTTAATAGATTGCGTAACTGTTTACGATATTTTGTTTCCCAAGGACGGTATATTTTTGTGCTTATTAGTGTGTTTGAAAAATTAAATTGGATTTTAAGCTTGAATGTCTTTGGATCTTATTGTCTTTTATTAGAATTACAAATGATAAAATCTATGTGTTAATATTGCTCCTCTTCTCGATTCTTAAAGGGTGCTAGCTCAATGGAAGAGTGTCTGTTTTACAAGAAGAAGGTTGGTGGTTCGATTCCTCCATGCCCTAATGATATTGGAATGTATTTATAAAGGTAAAAAATGTAGTAGTGCAAGATGGATGCAATATTATATGCAACACTAAATGAAAAACAAGATGTAAAAGTGGACATCACACCAAACACAAAAGTGGATGCAAAATTCAACCTTATGTCAGATGAAAATATGTACACAAAAATGGATGTCACATAATGCAAAATTGGATGCAAAAAGAGACTCAACACTAGACACAATTAATGACTCAAAACTAGGTGCAATACTAGGTCCAAAACTAAAGGAAACAGTAGATGCAAAAGTGGACTCCTAACTAGATGTAAAATTGGACATGAAATTGAGCACAAAATATGGTGTATCGATCGGCATAAAACTAGGTGTAACACCAGGTGCAAAAATGGAAGGAACACTTGGTGCAAACAAAAACTTGAAATGAGACACAATATTGGATGCAAGATGGGATAAAACATTGGATGTAAAAATAGACGTAATATTGAATGCAAGATGGGATGCAACATTGGACACAAAAATAAATCCAATATTAGATACAAACATGGATGCAAAACTCGGCAGAACACTGGGTGGAACATTGGGCTCAAACATAGGTGCAAAAAAAGACATTAACCGGGATGCAACACTAGGTGAAAACCTAGATGAAAAATATGATGTAAAATGAGATGAAACATTAGGCACAAACATGGATACAAAAAAACACGTAAAACAAGATACAAAATTAGATGCAAATGGGGATGCAACATTATAAGTAAAATTGGTTGCAAAACTAGACGCAACATTGGGCCAAAAATTGGATGCAATCCTAGATGCAACGTTAGATGTAGAATTGGACACATAATTTTATGCAAAACATGGTGCAAAATTGAGTGCAAGACTCAATGAAAAACTAGAAGAAAAATAAGAAGCAAAATTGGATGCAAAACTAAGCGTGAAACTAGGTGCAAATAAGGATGTAACAAAGCATGCAAAAAAAGATGCAATAGAAGTTGCAAAATTGGGCATAAATAAAGGTGTAACAAAAGATGCAAAAATGGACGCAAAAATGGATGTTAAAAAGGAAGGCAAAAAATATGAAATAGATGGCATTTTACGAAAATGTACAATAGCGCCAAGTTTAGCGCCAGATTGTTCATCACAATTGGGAAAAAATTACATTAAAATCCGGTGATAAATTCAATGCTAAATCCAGTTTTTGTTGTAGTGTGACCACAACCTACAAATTCAAAAACATATGTTGAGGTCCCATCTTTCTCAAAAGAGTATTTTGTATCTATTGTGAATGGCTTCTCTTCTTTGCGTAGAAGAAAATGAAGCAGAGTAGACCGAGGGAGCATGGATGGTGATGCCAAGGGGATATTTTGATGTGTTTTCTTGAAATTCTTATTCATATTTTCATCATTCTTTAGACAGGTAGATACATATTTTTCTATGGATTCAAACTTTTCTACCAATGTATCTGCAATTTCTTTTAGATAATTAACCCTTTTCCCTAGATTATCATCATTCTGTGTGATTATGTGTGCATCATGTTCTGGCCTATCCATTTGTTGTTTAAATCCTTCATTCAAATCAACATGGATGGTTTCTATTTTTTCACTCCGCATGTTTATGGAAGTCTCAACTTCCTGAATTGTTTCTTCTTTAGAGTATGATGCATCTAGGATTTTCTTTGAGAGACCTTTAATTACTAGATTAGTCCAATTACCTTGGTCTCTATATTTCTGTGAGTCTTGACTTTCTTCTTCTAGCATAGGTGTTTCTACTGCAGTCTTTCCAGTAATAGACCCTTCCATTGTTATAGGATGGAAAAGTGGGAATCTTGTTTTTGTCACAAACTTTCTTTCTTTTAAGCCATCCCATTCATGACCACTGGCTTTATGTTCATCTTCTTCAAATACATTGCCTCCAACATAGGCATGTATACCTTCAAGCTTTTGGCTTTGGTAGAATGTTGGTAATTTAATCCAGGCATTTTGGGCATCCATTTCTTGTTACCAGAGTTGTCCTAGATTTCCTTTCTCTAGGCTTGTGAGATTATCTTTGTATTTCTTCAAATGTAGATCTATCTCCATATCCTAGTTGATCGTATTTTGGATCCAGGAATCATCAACAGTTCCTCTTACTATTTGGTCTGGGAGAGGTAGGAACTTTTGGATCTCAGAGATTGATGGCCTTCTAATGTTTGGAGTGAGAGGGGCCTTTAGTATTTCTTCTTGAATGTATGGCATTTTCCTTTGGATTGGTCTCTTGTATCCTAGGCCAAATTTGTTTGTCTGTCCAATTGCTATGAGCATCTGACAGATCTTGTTTTGGTCCAACCATATTTATTTTTTCATGATCTATTCTCTAGACTTCCTTATGACTGATTTTTCTTCTTCCTAGAGATGTGCCATAAAGCATTGGGCTCCATTAAGGTCACTGTGTAGGGCCAAACTGATGACCAATTTACATGTGTAGCAATATTTGGAGAAAAAGGGTATAAATTCCACTCCACCTCAAACTTATAAGGATAAATAAGTTCTTACACTACCTCTATAGAAGTGCTTCCACCTGCTTCTACATAGGAGAAATTGATGAAAGCACATCATGCATTCCAAGAAATCTAGGAGCAATTCGTAGAGCTATAAGAAAAATTGAAATTAGTTCTCACTTCAGAGGAAGTTGAATTAGAAACACAAATGATAGTTTCAAAGGATATTTTGTAGTGGGTGAAGGCTAGGAAGTGTTAGAATAATCAAACCCATAGTATTACCCACTTAGACATTAATTCATTTATTTTTGTCTTATTTGCCTAGTCCATGAGTCCCACCATGTGCAAGTTGCTAATTGCCTATCCATAGAGGTCAAAATTGCCATATTTGACTCATGTAGCACTTGGGAAAGCCTTAGGAATAAAATCTACTTTATTCCTGGCCTCCTAGGTGCCCTTCTGCTTTTTCTGCTTTATTGACTGCTTTTTCAGTGTTTTAAGGCACATAGGAAAGCAAGACTAGGTGAGGTGAACTTGTTTTCTTGCCCTTTCATCCTCCACTCTTTCCTCCATGAAAAAGCATGTATGAGCTGCCATTCCACCCCTCATTAGCTTTCCCATGCGCCCTTTCCAATTCGTGAGCCTCATGACAGATTTGGGATCAGCTTTTTACACCTATGGGGGATTTGCCTATTTTGGGTAAGCCTGCTTTATGCTAGTTTTGGATGCCTCCTTATGCATTCAAAATATTGATGTATTATATATATTCATCAACCTATGTTATTACAGGGTTGGCTATTGTACACTGAGTTAATATAATTTTGTGTTACAGCTCCATTTTCAGTATCCATTGTTGACAATTTTGCATGATCAATTGTAATTTGTTGTGAGTGAAATTAATCTATTGCTGGTCAGAATTTCTACATGGTATCGGAGCCATTTTAGGTTGTTACTCTCCTTCAAAAAAAATTTGCAGGTTCGACATCAAGACGGGGAGCCTTCTACTGACAGCCAGGACAGATTTTCTAAAGCTATGGATTCACAGAAAACTATGTTGACTCCCTTCAACTTTTTTGAATGGAAAGCAGAGATGGAGATCTTGTTGAGAGTGAAAGGACTCTATAGGGTGACTATGGATACAGAAGCAGAGCCCAATTCTATTGCAGAGAAGATCAAATGGCACAATCGGAGAGATGAGGCTTATGGCCTCCTATGTCTCAGTATTTCCAGAGACCTCCTTTTCCATCTCGATGGATTAACTTCACCGGATCAAGTATGGGAGAAGCTTTCTGATATTTTTGGAAAGACAGATTAGATGAGGGGACATCAGATTGAAAATGAGTTGATTTCTCTGAGTCCCAGTAGCTTTGAATCCCTGCAGCTATATTTCTCCAAGTTCAAAGCACTAGTTTTGCAGCTGAAGCAGTGTGGTATCGAAAAGAAATATGATCAGCTCGTATTGGCCATCCTCTTGAAGCTAGGACCTGACTACTCAGTCTTTATTTCGACCTTCTATGCCACAAAACTCACAGCTCGAACCTGGAAGATTCCTAGCCTTGCAGATTTCATGGAATCTCTCACACAAGAACAAGACAAGCTGGTGATGATGGGCACCATCAAACCTTCCAAAGACCAAGCTCTGGTTGCTGGAAATTCGAGCGTGGATTCAAAAAGAAAAAATAAATCTAAAAATCCACCTGAGCAAAGAAGAGACAAGAAGCAGTCTCTAGAGGATCAACAAGGTCCCAAGAAAAATACCCAGAAGAAGAAAAACAAAGGTGAAATGAACAAGTGCTCATACTGTTTGAAGGGAAATCACACTGAAAGCTCTTGTATGAAAAATCAGATTGATATGCTGACCAATATCCTGGAGAAGAATGGCATCTCCCTTCCAGAAAGCTAAAAGAAGAGACAAGGAG
>LPNX010323960.1:55381-95684 GCA_001517045.1 Pseudotsuga menziesii | reverse complement strand
TTAATTCATTTATTTTTGTCTTATTTGCCTAGTCCATGAGTCCCACCATGTGCAAGTTGCTAATTGCCTATCCATAGAGGTCAATCTTGCCATATTTGACTCATGTAGCGCTTTGGAAAGCCTTAGGAATCAAATCTGCTTTATTCCTGGCCTCCTAGGTGCCCTTCTGCTTTATTGACTGCTTTTTCAGTGTTTTAAGGCACATAGGAAAGCAAGACTAGGTGAGGTGAACTTGTTTTCTTGCCCTTTCATCCTCCACTCTTTCCTCCATGCAAAAGCATGTATGAGCTGCCATTCCACCACTCATTAGCTTGCCCATGCGCCCTTGCCAATTCGTGAGCCTCATGACAGATTTGGGATCAACTTTTTACACCTATGGGGGATTTGCCTATTTTGGGTAAGCCTGCTTTATGCTAGTTTTGGATGCCTCCTTATGAATTCAACCTATTGATGTATTCTATATATTCAGCAACCTATGTTATTACAGGGTTGGCTATTGTACACTGATTTAATATAATTTTGTGTTACAGCTCCATTTTCAGTCTCCATTGTTGACAATTTTGCATGATCAATTGTAATTTGTTGTGAGTGAAATTAATCTATTGCTGGTCATAATTTCTACAGGAAGACAGTGTTTTCAATCCTAGTTGGATCTAATTTTTAGATTTCGACATAAGAAGCGCATGAAAGTTTATAAAATTTGAGAGTGAGACTTGTATATTTTGTAAAAACAACAAGTTATTTGGTATTTATTGATGACTTTGTGAAAATATTCTATGACTAAGGTGACAACTCTAACCAAGTGCATTTCTATAGCATTCTCAAATTAGCATCAATTCACACATAAGATAGCACAAAATCAAGGGCATGCCAAGAAGAATTATTCAACATTTGTAGACATTTAGATATAGATTTTTTTGGTAGCTCAAATCTATTACAAACTTAAGCCCAAGAAAGGTTGAATAACCATAAACCCCATCACTACCAAAATAATTGAAGGTCCTTTACTTGTTGTTGCATTGCTATTGATTCAAGCAAGTATATTATTCTCACTTATCCCACACTAATTGTTCTATGATCCTACTCACATTATTGAATAAAGAAAAACAAACCAATTTGACTTTAAATAGTGTACCAAATATTCTTTAACTCCGTCTTGTTCTTAAAAAAAATTTCAAACAAACAAAAGTACTCCTATTAAGGACCACTCTTGAAGGGATGCCAACAAGTCCTACAATTTGTACCTAAATGAATCTGCAATAAACCTCTTCCAAGACTGTCTTAGTGAGCCAACACAATTTTCATGGTGTTCCTCTTTTTTTGTCATATCCTCCTCTTAATACTTGGACAAATATTATTGGTAAACTTGTTACGTGATTTTATCATATTGATTGTACTACTAGTAGCTCCATATTTTTATCATGCAAGGGGTTGTGCATCATATAATATTTTTTTAGTTCTTGCAATAATTCAAAGCCTCTAAATGGAAGCCATAGTCCAAAAAACATTCCGCAACAACAAATAATTACATATCATCAAAATCATACCCTATATTGGGATCCTCATCATTGATAGCAACCTCTACCTAATCCATTGGCATCTTCATTGATCCCCTGAGGATATATCAGTACTAGTACTTGGTAATATTTGTGGGTCCAAGTCCATCCACCAATTTTTTTTGCAATGCAACACCATCCAATTTTGATGAAACTAGCTAATCTAAGCTATAAAACTAAGCAGAAATTTTAACATTCCTAATCATTAATTAGTGGTTTTGACTTGAATGAAAGGTATATTTTTATTAATTTCATGACGAGTTACTCCTACAACGAAAATCAACAACAAAGGGGTACATAGAGGGATTTTTTTCTTTATTAAGTTCCAATCCCATATCCTCATACATGATAGAATTTAGTCTTAAAATATTACAAACCCAACAATCCTAGAATGTTGAAACCCCAAAAACTGTTAATTTTGTTGAAATCTTAATGAGATATCAAATTCTATTTTCATCATATGAAGTTATATGAGGCTGAATCCACTCTTAAACATCCCAGATTTATGAATGTTCATCTTCAAATTTTAAGTAAAAAGAAATATAAAGAATAATATCATCTTTTACCTTGAGAATTTAATATTGTCATTTAATACAACAGAAATAATAACCCAAAAAATAATGTCATAAATAATGACCCAAAAAATTCAAATTTCAAGCTTATATTGGCCTTGTTTTCAAAGCCAAGGTGAATTTTGGTGAATTTTTTATTAAGAAAAAAGAGAGTAGCTAAACTATAAATAAAGAGTAGCTCTCGCAATTGTTTGGGAATGGTTGGGTTGATAGGAGATTCCCCTAAGCCTAGTTGATAATCTGTTGGCATGAGGAATTCAAAGGGAAATATTATGTGAGGTTTCCATCCTTATTCACTTCAATCTTCATATACTCTGTCATTTCAAACTTATTCTTTCAGATCTGATTTATAAGGAAATTTTATGATCAGTTTTTCATGCTGGTTTATAACAAAAAACTAAGAGAAATTTGATCCTAGGTCTGCCCTACGGGAAACAAGACCATCCCACAGTAAACAAAAAATATATCTTTATGCCTACCCTGAGGGGAAACCAAGCTGTAAAAAGACAACATATAATGTAATTTTAGAGGTGAATTATCTGTTAGAGACAACACATAATGTAAATTTAGAGGTGAATTTTGTCTGTTTTGTTTGAATTACACTTTGAAATAAAAAGTGTGTTCTGGTGTAAAAGTTTTTTTTTCAAAAAATTCCTCGTTCACATGAAGATGAAAATTATATTAGAAAAACTGAAGTTGTTACATAAAAATAGTCTGAAGGGGTCCAGTTGCAAGAAGAAACTACTAGCTTCAAAACCAGCTGGTAGATAGTAGATGAATGGTGACAGAGACTTGTTTATTATCGATACTATTATCCTCATATTAGTGACCATGGATGCATTAATAATATTATTCACCAGGTATATTGCAATCCACCCCTTTCTAGAAAATGCATAGAACTCTGCCCACCAAACTTATTTACTTGTAACTTTCTATCAGACCTTAGTTTTAGATGATATCATGATTGTTATGATATCTTATGTACCTATGTATTTCTGAGTAGACACAACCCAATCTCTGATGTCATGATGATGTTATGATTTCTATGATATCTTTCTGTACATGTGTATGTACCTGTGTATTTCTGAGTAGACATAGCCCAACTTGGGGAAGTGGACTATTTTTGATAGACTAGGGTCTTTGAACTTGAAATGCACTCCTTTTATTTCAATAATACAAAGGATTTAAGACATTTTTTTTTGGTAAATTATTCCTTTAAAAGCAGAACATATTAATTACATGGATTGGAGTTTTGTTTTGAAGAAAAAATGTTAAACAACCAAGAAATCAGATGAGGTAGTTATAGTCTCCTTATGGATATATGGCTAGGTATCAGCGTAGATCCATCTTAAATGTCTATTTATTAAACATGTATGTGGTTAGGTATCAACGTAGATCCATCTTAAATGTGGATTTATCAAGTAGTTGTGAATTATTTGATCCATCTTAAATATGGATTTATCAAGAAATTGGAAATTATTTGATTTGATTTTGTTGTCACTACATAGCTATGTGACAACATCTCGCCCATATTGAGCTATAACACATTAGAAATACAAAGAATTAGACCTTTGCAAGTATTAACATTATGAAATATTGGTGATAAGGCTCTTCGGAAATTAGGAGTATGCTATTGAATCATGTGAACTGATTAGCCTTGCTAGATGAAATGTAGATTATTGAGTCTTGAACTCCTTCCAGTGAATAAGCATTGAATTGTATATTATATTCAGAGTCCAAACTCCTATGTCTCGTCCTAGAAAAAATGCCTCCATCGAGAAGCTTTGAAATACTTGGAAAAAATCTTGTAGTAACTTGCCACCAGTAAAGCACTGCCTAGAACTACAACAGTGGCTATCAGAGAAGGACTGATGATGGTGGTGGAATAGTTGTTCTTGGTGGGTTTGTTACTTATGGCAGCACCTGGTGAGGCTCCTCGTCCATACTCATATCTACCTGCTGAAATTTCCTTTGGACGGGATTGCTCTGGAGGCAAACTCATGGCGAATGTCTTTAATGGATCTACTTCAAACCTATGAATTTGTTGAAAATACATAGATGTAATTAGTTACTATGGAAAATTTCTTTAACATATCTACTTCAAACCTATAAATTTTTTGAAAATAAATAGATTTAATTAGTTACTATGTTCATCGAGAATGAAGGATAATAAACCCACTGCAAAATCATAAATAACGCCACCACAATTTTAGAGTGAATTGATGTAACAACACAAAATTGATGAGAAAACTGCAAATCACCTCAGAAATCATATTCATGGTGTTGTTCGATGTTTCATTTCCCCCACTTTGGGTTTATGCTAGTTATATCCGTACTAAATGGTTAATGACTCATGATTTAATGATCATCATTAATCCAATAGTGAGATTTATGTTTTCACGTTTTCTTCTGCTAATTTGGCATTCTGCGTGTTTTTTAATATATATATATAGAGAGAGAGAACAAAGTATATTAAAATATGTATTATATAAAATAAAATCTCTGCTTCTGGAAGCTTTTTGAAAATGACGCTTCCCACTCTTGCTCCCCCCACTCCCAACAGTCTCAGTTCACACCCACAAACATATGTATTCTACCTGCTGCTATAGAACACACCCTTTGTTGTTTTTTAACATGTAGCCTGACTTTAGACCTATATTTAAATCATAAATTACATGACAAGAACAGGTTTCAAGATTTCCTACAAAGTTGGATTAGAAATGGTCTGTATCCCATCCCTAACAATCTCTAGATCTACTAAGAAAAACTCTTCGAGGAGGTGCAATGGTTAGCCCCTTGCCCATAAATAAATCAGTAAAGTTAACTACCTTCAATAATTGGTCTCCACTCAGGTTTAATGACACACATTTCAGATTGTAGACAATATTTTATTTGCATACATTTTTGTACTATAGCACACTGTAAACTGATACCATCAAGTTTCCTAGAGCATTATGAATTTATGATGCCTCAAAATTTCAACAGTAATGACTGTAACTGTCATTTATGGTAAACCAAGGCTCCAAATCCTTTTATGTTTCAATAACAACTGCTTTCCAAAAATCATCATTTCTCATCTTTTTCCTTATATTCAATTATTTATCTTTCTTTGTCATAAAGAACTTCATATTAAATTCTTTACAGCAAAGAAAGGCCGCAGCTCTGCTTTGTTTTTTAGCAGAACAACTCCAGGGTGAACTGATATGAGAGGAACGCACAACTTATTTATGTTCGCATAAATCACCTCCAGGGTTAACTGATACAATAGGAACATGTAAATATTTCTGGTATGCTTACCACTAACCTCTTCTAAAAACAGTGCAATTATCCAAGCATGCACATCCTCTTCACTATTCTACTAGTTCGAAACTTTTGAAAAAGATAAAAAACAACATGCATTTTAATCCCAAAATGGATGTGCAATTTGGGGGATAACACTAACTATGGCCAACAACTTTTCTACAAAATCATGCAATCCTAGCAAGAAAAACAATCTAGCATTAAAATTTTAAATAAGCAGTTTGGAATCTTGACTATTAAGGAACTCCAACTACAACCATACCAGAAAGAACAATACCCAGAAAATTATATTTATGTTCCACAGACACCACATAAATGGAAATCACCATGTGTGCAAAGTTCAAACCTAGGAAGTTGAAGAAGAATTCATACCAACCCAATTCTATGAACTCTATGCACTTGATAGTTTTTCCTAGATTTCCACACGTACAGTGGAAAATTTACAAGGAGACAACTGCTTTGGAAATAAATATTTTCATTTTGGACTATCATTTTTCTAGGAAGCTATAGATCAAGATGTCAAGTTTTCAGTGTGAAGAAAACAATAAATGAAAGAGATCATATCAACCATAAATGTATCTGCATTTTAAGTTTTAACAATGACCAATTCCAGAGACAAATACAGAATGTTCAGTAATCAAAATTAGAAAATGGCATGTTAGCACAACGTAGCTCAAAATAATATAGCATTTCATAATACATATTAATACTTTAGTTTTTCCATTTGACTGCTCAGCTTAAGCCTTCTTTCAAAAAATTCTTCTTCTTCCCTTAATTGGATTTCTTCATATTTGCAAATATTTGCTACTCCTACTAACTCACTAAAATCTTTGTAGATTATGCCCATTATCTTGTTGATTATGTTCTCAATTCTAGTTATGTTCCTGCTTCTGTTGGAAATAAGTCCTTTCAACTGCATAGGGAAAAAAGTATGTGGTTTTAAAACCATTCCATGCCAATGTTCAGAATATTTAAAATGCTAGTTTGAAAACAAAACAAACTTGGTATTTTAGGGCCAACTGGGGTTGTTACTTCTCTTGTGCACAGGTCTGTAAATTTTTAGGGTTGTTTTGTGACCTACGGTTGCAAGGAAAGCCACCAAAGACTGTTATTTGCTACTGATCTCCTTCAAGAGACTGTCGAGAATTACCTAAAGCACAATCAAACTTGGTTTATAGGGTCTGAAATTAAATGATATTTGTTTTATTTAGGTTTTTTTACACCCCTTATGGGGAGAAAAAGCACCCAGAATTCATGATACTGCTAGAAATTGTTGATTAGGAGGTTGGAACAGCCCTTATTTATGCCCATAATGAAGGTTTAAGGCTGTTGGAGTGCCATTTCTTCTCTTTGTTTCCATATCTGTGCCAAGAATTGTTTCTTAATGTCATTTCAACCCTCAAATTCAACCCAACATTTCTCAAAGCCCTTTTTTCCATTGTTCATCACTTTTCATAGGGTTATTCATGCCCAAAACTGCCTTTTAACCCTCCAATTTGGCCTAGATTTAGAGGTAGGCTTGTTTGGTGATGGATAAGTGCACAAGGATTCCCACGATTATGAAATAGAGTTGCTTCATACAATAGTTTACCATCAAACAAGTTTGTTTGTGCCCAAAATTCATGTGGATGCTGTTATAAGGCATATGAATGAGATTTTAAGGTTTCTTTCACCCACATATTTCTCATTTTCACAGCCATAATTGCAAATACCACCCCCTACTGCCATTGATCATCATCTTTTAGGGATACAATGTGCCTAGATCTGAAAGTTGGCCTAATTATAGCTGATTTGAGATGCTTTACTATTTGTTGTGACCTTGAGAATTCTCCTAAAGTTCTCATATTTGTCCCTTTTATGCTCATGCTTGATTCTAGAGTTGTTTATGCCCATAGGACTACCCAACATTGCTCCTAGTGTGATCATAACTAAAAATGAAATGACTCACTACTGTTACACTCCATAAACTATCCAAATTTCAAAACCAACTCAGAATTTCCTAGATTTGATTTTAAGATTGCAATCTTGACAATGCCACCCCTCGAGAGTGTGATTAGAATGACAGGTGGACATCGATACAAAATGGAGGGTAACACTTCCAACTGGGTCCTCAAATGTGAAATTACATCATTGATTTGACCACTCTCTAGAAATTGTTAAAATAGAATCTTTAGAAGTAACAACCTCTTAGATTTTCCCAAAAAAATCAACTTGCACATATCTCCCCAAAGGGTATTCAAAACCATGATAAGATCATGCAAAATATGAAACTGCAACTCGCCCTGAGGATTCTGTTAGAAAGAGGGACTTGACTATTGGGATATAGTTGCTTCAATTGAAAGGTATACATATATTTTAGTAGCCATGTCTATTGCATCAGTTTTTCGTTGGCCCTTATACTAGAAGAATGTAAATACTACTTTTCTAAATATTACGGTTAAAGAATAAATATACATTAATTAAGTAAGAGATTTTGAGGTGCATGGGATATTAGATTTTGGATTGCTCCAAAAAAATTTACTGTTATGCTAGGGGTGTGCTTCATGTGATGTGGGGTGCATTATGGAACCCTAGCCCCATATTTTATCTTATATTGCTATGGTTTATTGGAATTTGGGATTCTCAGTTAAAAACAAAATACAACCTGCACTGTTATTGGGCCCAAGGACCTTGCCTTACTCCATAAAAGAGCCTCCATACTTACTCTTTAATGATGACCAAATTCTCCATTTTTCTTTCTTTTCTTGAATGACTAGAAGGCTGTAAGGTTGAAGCTATGGCCATGGATCTCATTTGATAAGAACATTGGAATGAAGGTGCTACAACTTTTTCCACAAATAGCAATGATTTTCTTACTAAGTACAAGTCTCATATAGTTAGACATGGCACAGGTTTCCATTCCTTGAGCTCTTTTTGTCTCATCAAACTTTTCAAACATTCTTCAATAGAGTTCCCAACCTATCTATTCTTCACTCTTGTGAACTTCTCCACTTCTAACCAGACCTGTTTTGTATATTTGAGCATTTGATGAGCAAATGTTCTATTGATTTTCCATCTTATCTATATAAAATACATACTCCATGTTTGTGCCTAGCCTCCATTGCAAAACTTCCCAAGTTAAAACCTTGTTCACAATTGATAACCACATAAAGATTATTGTTTAATGGGGGATTTTATTTTCCATAATTTCTCACACCACCAGGCTGTGTATTCAAGAGCAGAAGAAAAAATTGCTCGTTACCCCAATTTTGCTGAATAAAAACCCAAGGCTTGGTTCTTTGACCATACCTATGAATCTTCTCCCTCCTAATTCTAACATGTCTTTTATGAAGATTATCCACATATACATTCTAGGTAATTTTGTAATCCCTATGTTACAAAACTAATACCTATCTACATATGCATGGATGGACTACTGTCGACTTGTAAGATAAGGTCGCATTTTTGTAATTTTGTGATGTATTTTATTTTATTCTTGTAATTTTTCAGTTTAGCTTAGAGATGGCTTGGGTACTTCCACCACTGTACATGTCACGTAATGTATTAGAAGCCATATTTCCCCCCATTGGGTCACCCGTGGATATTAATGGAGTGAACATGATTGTACTCTTGAGTCCTACCCTTGCTGGTTGTACTTCTGCAATCTGGATTAAGCAGTGAATTTTGATACTCTTTGTTCACTATTCTAGGAAAATTAGTGAGTGTAGGTGCCAAGGGATTGGTGTTAGACGAGCTAGACATGAGCTTAGTGTCCATCTGTCAAGAAAAGCAAGATTAAGGTTTAATTACCACTTATGAGCCACGTGATTACCAGATACTTTCAAAGAGCATTTTTGTGTTGTGGGATGCATGTCTTTCATACTGTATATAGACATTTTTTTTTATCTTTGGGGATTTTTATAGTGGCCCTATTTCTCTATTCATTATATTAAATTTTAATTACCTTTTTTGGAACATGCTTATGCTTTTTAGTTATAAAACATTGAAAACAGAGATTTTTACAAAAGGAAAAATTGAACAGATAGAGCACCACCACAAGAAGAAACCTTAGATAAAACAGTAAACCCCTATCCAAAAACTAAAACTCCTACCATCAGAGAAGTCAGAATCAAGTGGTCAACCTATTGCAAAACTTTCTTTTACATAGAAACACTGGCAGACCAAAACATTCTCCCTTTATAAAACCACAAGGTGTACGTCCTTTTAATTATTGAGTGTGATGACCTTCATGTTTCTAACTAACCAGCCAAATACTTTTCTTGATATGAAACACATTTACCAAAGATATCTCCAATATTTGGCAGTTGAATAGTAACCACCCGAGCTAAGCAGATATTTTCATTGCTTTCACCACAATGTTCTCATCTTTATCCATCAAATATTCCTCTAGTTATTTAATTTGGCTGATTTTCAATTCTCTTGTTGACTAGGAAATACATGAGTTTTTTTAAATTCCCTAAACATGATTGACACTAGCCTTTTCAAACAAGTCATGGATGTGATTAGCCTCTGGTATCTCATCCTTCATTTTTAAGTGGCAAATGTTTCAGTTCATTTTAACCACCTTTCTTAAGGATTGAAATAACTCCATTTCTCAAATTTGTAATTCAACATTTTCTATACTTAATAAATATCAGGATCACATAGTATTGTGCAAAGACTAAAATGTTAATGACTCATAAATGTCGAAAACATTCATTGAGATCACTTGAGATTAACACATTGCAGTAAAACATTAATACTTCAAACATTACTGTAATAAAAAAATATCAAATCAATTCCAATCTTGTATCATTAGTAAGTGTTAAAAATTTCTGAGAGTCCAGTGCTGATATAAATTTTCTGAGTGTCAAAACCATACACAACAATCATTTCTAGCTTTGTACAAGTCCTATTTTCGCTTGAAAATAAAGGTATTTCTGAATCGAGGTTTCTTATAATCATTGTTTCCAAAGATTTAGCGTCATTATATAGTGTGTTGATGACTTAAAATTATTGTAGTGTCTTATTACAATATGGTGTAAACAATGGTTATTTTGCTTGAATATCATTGTATTCGCATTTAAGGATGTGTCTTCATGTCTTCATACCATGGGTCTCTAAATGGATTATGATTAAATATCAAACCTTAAACAAACATTATGGTTGCTAGGGAATAGTGATTTTTGCAATCCCATTAAGCCAATTTCTTGAGTTTTGTTCAAAATTCCTAGAAAATGTTTATGGATTTCATAACCTGCTTGATCATATATTGTGAACTTATAAAATCTATCATCTTTTGATGACCATTAGATACTCAAAGTTGTGTATTGATCTTTTTTACCATTATAGAGGACTCTGTAAGTTAGGTTACCAAATTCTTAAAGGGTGCTAGCTCAATGGAAGAGCGTCTTCCTTACAAGCAGGAGGTTGGTGGTTCGATTCCTCCATGCCCTAATGATATTCTAATATCGATTAAAACCAACTAAATTAGTAACCAAAAAATAAATGATAAGTCTCCAAACAATGAGAGATAAGTGACCAAACAAAATGACCAAAATTCGTATATAAAATTACTAAAAACGATTAAATAGTGATGCTGGAATGGAATTATTGTCAATGTTTTGGAAATATAAGGCCACACAAATCTCTGATCATATTCAAGAGTGGAATAGAAAAAATATGTTGATTGAGACCAACATTCCACCCAAGTTTTTATTACAATGCTTCCTTAATACTTTATTACAATACATCGTGAAGGATGGTTTGACATCCGAAGTTACTAGTGAGGAACATGCTATCTTTAGGACCTAGAAGTTGGATTTGATTTACGCTTAGTCTAGGATTTTATATGATATTATCCCTCATGTGCCGCAATCAAACTTTGAGCCTAAGTTCAAACCTTGGCCACATATCAATGGAACGGTTGGCTCCATCTGCACCAAATTCATATACCAAGTTATAAATTAAATGAATTTTTTTTCCATTAACCAGTCTATGATCGTACAGGATATGGACTTGTGCAATCCAACCCAGTTGATGGATGTGATTTCAATGCATTAGTTAGACTAGAAGGGCAACCAACATCCCAGAAAGAATAGAAGAAAGGGAAGAAATAATAAATGGGGTGGGAATAGGAAGGAGAATTAGAATGGTGAGAAGAATTTAGATAACGTTGGGGGGGACAAGATGCCTAAGTGAAAGGTGAAATTACCTTGAAAACTTTGTAGGGGATACCATCTCACATATGTGTGCCCTCGTATTGAATATGCCTCAAATTTCATCGCACAAAGCGCAACTGTGTTGCCTAAACCTTTGCCTCATAATAAAAATATGGCTTTGAGGACGTACCTCCTAAAATTACTTTGGATATCAATAAACTTGAAGCTATACCTCATATACCGAAGGGATTCCTAAAGAATTCAGGGCACAACCCTAATGCCTGAGTCGCCCAACATTAGTTCATCGTTGAGGATTTGGGATAGACTCCCTATGCGATGTAAGCTCTTGAAGTTCTTCAGACTTGTCCTTTACAAAGGAGAGAAATTTTTTCTGATCTTAAAGTAGCTGATAATAATTCCTCCACTGTGGTTAGATTTGAAACTCATGAGGTCCAACCTCACTTCCATTACCATGTGGATTTCCAAGTCCATGTGGAGTGTCTAAAAAACACTATTAAACACAAATTTATTGATGAAAGCGTTGCGACCTCTATGATGTCTCTCACTTTTTGGAAAGGACTTGGATGACCCATGTTTTCCAAATCTATTACTATGTTGATTGCTCTTGATGGAAATTCATTTAGGATGCATGCAATTATTTCCTCCCTTAAAGTCCATTTTTGGGGGAAGACCATGTTGATCGAGGTTGAGGTGGTTGATGCACCCCTAGACTACAATACTTTACTGGGATGGAACTAGATTTACTTTATGAAAGTGATTGTATTGTCTGTATTTGAAGTAGTGTGCTTCCCTTTTCAGGATCGGATTATGGCGATTGGTTAATTTCCATTCGATAACTCTAGTTTTCCTATATCGTTGGGACCTACTCTCCTAACCATTGATAATTATCATCCGACAACTGACAATTTTTGTATCGGAATGTATCTATCATTAATGGGAATTTTTAATATTATAGCACCAATTCTAGCTACTAGTTCCACTTCTAGTAATGATTAGTCACCTTTGAGTTCGGTCCCATTTCACACTATGTGTTTCAATGACTCTTGGAATATTCCTTCTCCGAGCACTTCAGATGAATATGGTAGAACTACAAGGATGGAAATGTCATTGTCTATAGCAGAGACTAATTATCAAGCTACTATTGATCTTGTTGTAGACCTAGATGTTTCCTCTTCATGGATGAAAGAGGAGGACCTTCTTACACTACTTACTTGGGCAGTTGTGTCATCATTCTTGTTGATTTCCTCGATGGTATTTTTACTTCAGATGAATCAATTCTCAATGCCATGACTGGTCTAGAACAACCTTGGGAGGAAATGCATCATCCATCTTACTTCCTCCCTTATATTGAATGGATCGAGTTTGATGACCTTAAGTGAGAATGTTGGTCATCACATGATCCCATTAGGAAATCATGGAATATATGTCGAAGGGAACATAATGAATTTATCTCCTACTATTCCTATAAAAATTTATAGGAATCCTAGTAAAAATAAGAATGTTTACATCGAGGTTGATTGTTCACTCTATGAAATGAAGAGATACATTGATATCTTTAAAGAGTTTTGTGATGTCTTTACTTGGTCATATGATGAAATTCCAAGGATTGATCCCTGTATTGTTGAACATGAAATCAAAACGTATCCAAATGCTAAACCTGTTCGAAATGCTTACGTGCAATGAGCCCTCATAAAGGGC
The DNA here is from genome assembly GCA_001517045.1 of Pseudotsuga menziesii. Taxonomy (NCBI): domain Eukaryota; kingdom Viridiplantae; phylum Streptophyta; class Pinopsida; order Pinales; family Pinaceae; genus Pseudotsuga; species Pseudotsuga menziesii. The sequence continues at coordinate 82,397 of LPNX010323960.1, read as the reverse complement.
CTATCATTAAGGCTGAGATAGATAAGTTACTCAAAGTTGGATTCATTTATCTAGCTCCCTTAACCGAATTGGTATCCAATCCTGTTCCTATCGATAAAATGCAGAGGACCATGCATGTATGCACTAAATTTAGAGACCTGCATAGGGCTTGTCCAAAGGATCATTTCCCTACACCATTCATTGATCATATTTTGTATCAGTGTGGTGGGAGTGAGGTTATTTCATTTATGGACATATTTTCAGGGTATAACCAAATCAATATTAAACCCAAGGATCAAGACTAGGCTACATTTATTTGTCCTTGGGGTACTTTTCCATACTAGAAAATTCCTTTTGGCCTTAAAAATGTCGTAGCTACTTTTCATTGGGACATGAAATTTTATTTCCACGGCCTTAAACATATTATTCAGGTTTATCTAGACGATTTAGCTACTCACTCTCATTTGAGGGTGAATCAACCTGATCATTTGTGTTTGGTCTTTGAAATATGTTGTTGTTATCAAATTCTGTTAAATCCTCAAAAGTGAATCTTTTGATTGAAGGTTGGTCATTTATTAGGGTTTATCATATTGGATGGGATTAGGGTTGATCCTTTGAATGTTGAGGCAATATTATGATTTTATCCCCTACACAATTAGACACCTTCAAAGTCTCTAAGCGATGGTTAATTTCTTGCATATATTTGTTGTCAATTATGCCAATTTGACCAAGGGATTTATGCTTTTGTTGAAGAAGGATACTCCATTCATATGGGATGAGTGATCCCAGGAATCCTTTGACACTCTTAAGAAAGCCTTACCATCAACCCCTGTGCTCATTCAACCTGATTATAGCCATGATTTATTGTTGTATGTGGTTGCATCTCAAGAGACGATTGTATGGTTTTGGTTTAAGAGGATGATGAGCTCCAGGAGCACGTTATTTACTATATTAGCTAGAATTTTATTAATGTGAAACTATGATATACTCACGTTGATAAATTGGCCTTAGAAATTGTTCATGCAGTCCAACGGCTAATGTGTTATATCTTGATTCGCCAGATGATGGTTATAACCCATATCAATCCATTTCAATTTCTCTTGACTAGATGAATGATGTGGGGGAATATAATAAATGGATTGTTATTTTGCAAGAGTTCGACCTCGAATTTGTTTTAGTGAAATCAAAGAAGTAATTAATCTAATTTTTTGAGCTCATATCAGATCTCCCTAGTATGGATGAAGATGAGATTCATAAGGATTTGTTTTTGGATGAACATATCTTTCTCATTTCGTCTATGGACCCTTGGTATGGATATATTATCTTCTATCTTCATACTTTGAAGGTTCCCCCTCAACTGTTGAGGGAGGAATCTCGATGCTTACATCACAACTCTAAGAACTACCTAATTATCATTGACACTTTGTATCATCATGTCGTGGATTCCATTTTTTGTCGTTGTTTGACTCGCGATGAGGTTGTGCTGAATGATTGTCATGGTGGGGCATGTGGTGGTCATTTATATGGGATTTATACAGCCTAAAAAAATATTAGAGTGGGTTATTATTGGTCATCGATATTCAAATATTGTGTTAATGTGTTCAATCGGTGCAAACCTTTACAAGTGTTCACATGGAATATGTGCTCGCATCCTACCTTGTTACGTCTAATTATCACCATCAGTCCCTTCACTAAATGGTAGGTGGAATTTATGGATCGCAACCCGACTTTGGTTGGGGGCACCATAACATTATGGTCGTGGACTAATTTAGAAATGGGAAGATGTTATACCTACAATTAAATATGATGGTGAGACGACTACTCATTTCATATTCAATCAAATTATCATTTGGTTCAGAATCCCAAAGGAGCTTGTCACTGACCATTGAAGGAACTTTCAAAACAATATGGTGGCATAATTAGCCTTGAAATTAGGGTATAAGAAAGAGAACACTTCTTCTTACTACCCTCAAGAGAATTTCCAAGTTAAAGTTGCTAATAATTCCCTTAAGTACATTTTACAAATAACCATCATGGAAAGAAAAAGGAATTGGCATATTATTATTTACCCTGTTTTGTGGGCCTGCCCAACCACAGTTAATACTGCCACCATATTTTATCCATATCAACTAGTTCATGTGGTGGTGTCGATTTTGTTAGTTGAATGTAAAATTACTTCATTGAAGCTATCCATATAGGTTTTTCCTGACACTTTTGAGTTAGAGGAGCATTTGGTCCTCTTAGAGCACCTAGATGAGCAGTGCCAGGATTTCGTAGTAGCTCTAGATATAAATAAGTGTCACGTTAAGGATTAGTATGAAAAATATATCCATCCTTGTTGATTTAGTGAAGGTGATTTGTTCCTCTTGTAATATCAGGATATTTGACCGTTAGGGGAAGGTAAGTTTAACTCCATGTGGCATGGGCTTTACGTGGTGAAACGCATCCTAGAGAAAGGTTCCTATCAGCTAGAAGACTATGAAGGGAATTCCTTGGAGAAGCCTATAAATGGGATCTATCTTAATAAATACTATGCTTGACCTTCACCCGAGGGTTATATCTTGTATATTATTGTACATTTTGCATAGTTTGTATTTGGTTCCTTTGTAGTGTCATCAGTTTGTTGACATGCTTCATATTTTGTGGGAGTTGTTGATGGATTCTTTAGTATACGTAGAATTCAGTAATGGCTCCAATCGCCATGCCCAGAGCCTAGATTTATATTCTTGTGTTATCTATGCACCTGAGGGTCATTTCATGTCTTTGGGATGTGTGTGTCTCCGTCCATCATCAAAACATGTTGTTGAGTATATTTTCATTATTGAACTATTAAACGATTCCATTTACAATGTTATTCAATATCTTGAACTATGCCTTTACTCATAGTTAGTCATCTCATAATTAAATATATTTTATGATATTAGGGATCCTACTTTGTTGCAAAGGTTCTTAAGGGTAGTATTGTAGGAGCGACAATTTGATTACATTACATACATTTGCATACCTAGACTATATAATCATGTTACCGATTCATATCAAATTATGTTTTAGATTGGGATTTGTCTCATCAATGATGGGGTATGTACATTAAAATCATTCACATTCAAACATGTGTAAATATATCAAATCAATCGCTATAATATTTTTTTCGAATAGAGTTCAAAAATTGTGTCATAGTGCGATAATGACATAGTACAAAAATGGGCTTTAAGGCACAAAAATACATACAACTGGTACAAAATTTATATATAGGAATCTATTCCTATGGCCATGGGTGATGATCATGATAACACACTACAGCATTGAGAAACTACCTAAATATCCTAACCCATGAAAGGGGTACCCCAACTACATGCCTCTGCATCACCTCGAGCAAGTCCTCGAATCACACCATCGGTATCCTGTGTGTCAATCAGGAAATGTTTCCATGTATGTTCTGTAGAGTCCTCTCGCCAATAGCATCGATCATCACATCCCCTAGTCCCCTTCGTCGATGTCAAGGAAAACCATCCAGTCATCATGGACCTACATATACACACATAAACTTAATGTCAGTACTTGATACCCCCAAGAACATGTTTTTGATTTCTAAAATATATCAAAAATACAAAAAAAACAAATGACTCAAGAAACACAAATAGGATCTTACCTATATATATGTATGTAGACCCTAGTGGTAATGGAATGTATGGATCTCCACCGAAGTCAAAGTGTTAATAGGGATATTCATAGATGGCGATGATTTGTCGTCACCAACAATGGAATAAATCAGGTGGAAAAGGAGTGGGTGAGCTACCTCCCCCTAACCTCTACATCACCTCCATACAGCATGTGTGGGATGGATCTCGTAGGCTGTGGGGAGGGACCTAAAATCTATGGTTGAGGCGCAGTACCCTGTCAAAAAAGAAAGTGATTAGAAAGTTAGCATAACCAAAGTTTTTTATCTGATCTAGCTTGCAGTCAGTTAACTGTTGTTTCATGGTGCTCAGTAGTGATGTACTCCAGTCATATACAATAGGTCTCATGCACTCTACCAAGTAAAACATGATACGTCGTGATGCTTGATTAAGCAATTCCAACATCACTATTCTAACCAATACTGGAACTATCACTTTGAGACTTAGGCTCTGGATAACATTCACTGGAACTTGAATTTCGATCTTTTCCATGTCAGGAAAATAATATACATCTATTTAATCCTCAATAGTGATTCCTCCACCTACTCCATGAGCTCGTAAGTTCACTAGCTCACCTGGATGGGATAAACCTATGATGAAGTAGATGCCCTATACCTCTAGTCTCAATGGAATCTCATCTAGCAGGAAGGCCTCTGTGTCTAGATCCAAGTAATCTACAAACATCTGTCAGAGTCTTGGTTTGCCTCTAAAACCCCCAAGGTTCCAAACTTTATGTAGACCATGTTGAGAATTTATGTTGAGCATTTATGTTGAGCATTTATGTTGAGCATTTATGTCACCAAGAAATTCCCTATCAATATCTTGATTCTCGCATTCTCTCCATTCTATTACCATCCTGCCAAGAAAAACATAAAATTTGTGAGTTTTCCCCATTATTTTGGACACCATAAGCCCTATACATGATTGTTTCTTCTGACATATGCAGATATGCACGGGAATGCTTTTATTTTCTCGCATATATCCATCCCTATACGTGGCTTGATAATATGTGACCTGCGTGGGTCAGGATTCCCATATTTTGGATGTCCACACTTAAAAATTCACCATTGAAAATAAAAATTAATACATTGAATGCATATAGAATGTGGTTATGAGTTACCTAGTCCTAACGGCTGTGGATTTCGTTTCCCGTAGCTCTCGGAACCTTCCTTTAAAATTTCAAGGTTCAACTAGCTCCAAATGCACTATTCTGGGTAAAAAAGTAAATGGTATGCTAAAAACTTCATTTTTTACTATTTATTAAATATTTTGACCCACTTCGCCTATAGTTTGGACTTCTTATTAACTATTTTCAGCTGTATGGCCTAATATTGTTGTGGATGAACTCATTTTGGTGCACCTTCATCAAGATTCTGGCTCAATCATACCCATGCATTTTTCATTATCCTATGACTATGTCACCTTAACCATAGGTACAAACCCACTTAATGTCACATAACCTTCATACTACTATCAGAAGTGTCATTTTGTAATTGGTAGATATTTCCTAATCATTGGTGTCCTAGTTAGATCCTGCTTTATCATTTTGTACCCATGATGAGCGTCCTCCCTTACGTCTGGAAGTGTCTTGTAGTCATGTCATGCCTTTGAGCAAGAATATTAGACTCTTTCTTAAATTTTATGCTGGCTATATCCTATAAGAACTTCCATTTTGTATCAAGTTTTAATTTCATTTGCATGTGTTTACTTAATGTATTGAGCTTTATGTCGGCTCCTTAGTTCAGTTTTATAATCCATATAGCTCGATAATTCCTTAATCCTAGTGAAGAAGAGCCTCTCATATATCTTTTGTATCTTGATTATCCTATACTCAGAGGAAACATCCCCCTCGAGTGTCCTTGTCCTGCATTTGGTTCGTTCCATTGAGAATAGGTATGTTCCACTGCTTGGTACTAGTTTTCTTTCCTGTGACACTCGTTTTCTCTTTATTGTACTATAAGCAATTTTATTCTTTTTCAAAATTTTCAATATGAAAAATACCAAAAAATCATAAAACATAAAAATTCGGACAAGAAATGATATCACTTTCTATTATCAACTATCGTGTAACCTTTGAACATAGAACAATCCATTCATTCATTGGTTGGGTTAATAGTATGACCTTAGGTGTTGTAATCATATATATGAATTATCTCCATTGACTGATTGTGCTTCTAGTCCCTATGGAGTCTCTATTGATTCCTCTTGTATTGTAGAGTTTTCCCAGTTGGCATTTTGAGTCTATGGTTCCTATGAGTCTTCATCTACCTTATTCTCTTGTTTGAATTTTTTTTTATCCTGATTCAACCATTCCTCATTTATCTTGCTTGTACATGTTGGCCATTCGTTACACATTTTTTACTGGTTCATGCACATCTTGTTCATCAGAGTTCTTCCAAATTATCCACCATTTTTGTGTACCTAATGTTAGTTGATGAGGGATGCCTTAATTCCCTCCTTTCAGCGCATTCCATTCCATCGAATTCAAAGGATTTATTTTGGAATATGGATCTAGAGTCCATTGAGTTCCTTGAGAGTTGTAGTCATCATTGGTAGGTTCTCTCACCATCAACAAATTTTGGAATACCTCAATGTCCCCTGATAGATGGATTCTCTCAAGTGTCGACCTCAACACATCTAATCACATTTGTTTGGATGCACTCTATACCTTCATTCCCCTTATCATTATTGGTGGGATATCTCATGTTTGTTAACAGTATACCTCAATGACCGATAAACAAACAATGGTCTATCATTTTCAAATTTGATGCCTTTATTCGCATGATGGCACATTTACTAGTGGCAATTTGTGTAAAAGACCTTCGAGTTTAGTGGCATTCCATATATGTTACCTCCTTGATCGTTCCCATATCTATGATATTTCAGCTCTCATGACCAAACTCCATTGTACCCCTTGATTTCTTCATTTGGTATGGTGCTAAACTTATTTCAATGTATATTACACGTCTCATTGACCACTCATGACATATCTTTATTATGCCTATTCATGCTCATTGTATTGTTATGTATCCGGGACTACTTTGTATACATCATATCTATAGTTACATGTAGATATCTATCATTGTATTATACTAATGAGTGTTCAATTTTTCCACCTGGGTCTTTATTACTCCACTCCTCGTATTTTTATAATGTACTCCAGCCATCATGTACCCCTCTAACCCCATACATTAGGGAGCATTTGTTATAGTGTTATTTGCCACGATTGATACATCATGCTTTGATGGCCTTTCCCTATCCTTATGAAAACTCATTTTATCCCATTTGCTTACTATTAGCATGATTCTCCAGTGGAACCACTAATTCACATTTCTAAATATATACGTGGGTCACAAGTCTACAAGCCACATATATGCATCTTGCACCACTATCACCTGCATACATTGGGTTATATGCTCAAAAAATAAAAATATTTGGAATTTTCCCCATCAAGTAATGAATGACTTAATCCTTAGCCTTCCATATTCTTGGAAACACTTTGATTCGACCATTCACTTGCCATTGAAGGGCTATATATTGAGCTATTGTGAACATCGAAGAAGGAGAACTTTGAAGAGCAAAGAGATTATCACGAAATTATGCCCCAATATTATATTCTTGAGGCTACATCCCTTTTCCCTTGAAGCAACCATTAGTGCTCTTTCCCAAGGTTTCCTTTGTCTTTGTGATATTTTCTTTTTATGGAGGATTGAAGGGGTGGAGGCCCAAGTGGAGGGACTCGATTTCTCAATTTTAATGAGTTTCGGAAAGAGGTTTTCATTTGTATCTATCTTTATATTAATATAAATATCCATTTCTTGTCCATTACATTTGTAATTATGAATATTTGTATCGATGGATGTAAGTACTTTGTTTAGATGTTGGAATTAAATATGATAGATTATACTCTAACACTTTTATATATGATACTTGTATATCTTGTTGTTGTTGAGGACAATGTGTAGGAACAAGTTTTATTGAAAGATCAACTAGGATCTTCTTCGAACGTCCAGAATAAGGTACGCTTCTTATCCCTTAACAATAATTTCATTTATATATTTAGCATGCTTTGAAATGGATTGATTTCTTGTGTCATCCTATATGTTGTGGTACACCCCAAGCCATAGTAAATTTTCTCCGTAACACCCCACTAGTTATGAAGAAAACAAGGTGAGTCACTAGAAACCGCTAGCCCCACCAATTCATGGAGATGCACACAAGAGCCAATTCTTAGTGATTCGGAACCTGAACCACCTATTTATCCATGAAATATTATTAGAGAAGTTGATCATCAATTGAATATGAAAATTCATTGTCTCATAATGATCCCAACATAGATTTAGTTGATGATATTCCTCTTGTTGAAGTTGAAACCAAAGAATGTCGATAAAATGAATACAATAATCCACCCCTAATAGATATTACATATCTAAATATCCTTGCTATCATTGAGTCACTAGTGTATCTAGATTATTTTTTTCCAAGTGTAGAAATGTGCAACATGCTTAGTTTGATACTATAGCTTCAACAATATCTGATATATCCACATCTACCCATCCTAAAATAGTTACAAAAGGTTTTGATTCCTGTACCTCAACCAATGCACAGTATAATTCGATCACAATTCCTTTTCGAATTCCATCGATAAGGCTATTGTTACCCTTTTGTGTCTCAATCCCAAAAGTATGTTTTCTTCTTCATCAGGTATCCCTACTAGTGGTATTTCTCTAATGGACATGGGTTTTCCCTACGATTGGTATGGTCAATCGTGCACATCACACACACCTAGAGGGTATCAAAGTACTCTTGGCATTACCAACAACTTGTAATGTTTTTCTATTAGGGGAAACCCTTTAAAATGGAATGTTAATCATTAGAGGAAATTTCAACTCAAAATGGGCCTCCTAAAAAAAATTAATAAAATAATAGTTAAAATAATAAACTAATATTTATTAGTTTTGGAGGAAGAAAAGAAAAAAACTACTTTTTTGTTTGTATTTTCAACATATCTCCCCATGTTTTTACTCAAATTTCGATCGGGAGAGCTTGTTGGATGCGGAATTAAATTCCGCATCCAACGAGTACCCACTTAGAATACTTTTGATGGACCCTGCTACCCCAAAAACAAGAAATACCTGAAAAAATGAATCATTCATGATAGGGAATTTGGAAAAGAATGTATCGAAGTTTGTATTGTAGTAAATTATCATCCTTGAACATGAACCCGTCACTTTCCTGCATTTTTTGATCTAGATTCCAATTCAATCTACTTTCATGAGTCATTTTATACTTTTGGGTTTTTCAAAGAATACACTGGACTCTCGTTGTATTATATAGTAGTCCTAATATCATTAAGTCAATGATTCTAGGTCTCCCCTTGTGCAATAAATGTTCAAGGAAGTTATACCATCTGTTCATTCCTGGAAAATTTCCTAGGTACCGACAGTAGGGATTCTCCCCGTTAAACAATCCCAATTATATCGTCCATCGTTTGGTGTGGGGAATTCGTCCAATTAACGGTCCTACTACCGTATATTAAGTTGTTTAAATATTTACTTGTTACTGCTCGGTCAACCATTTATGTCATTTTCCTTTTTAAAGATGATATGCAAGTGCCTAAATGCATATAATTGATAAGAATAAACCTCACAAGTGATGCACAAGTTCTTACCTCTCGTCTTACCATTCCTATCTTTTCAATTATTCTTTTAAACCTAAGACTAAGCTAATCCATCGTATTCTAAATTATCCTATCCCCGCAGGGACCAAATTTAAAGTTAGATCAATGTACCGTAACTATTCATATTAATCTCACAGATAGTTGTTTCAATTTCATATGCATATTTATAGCAGAAATAATATCAAACGTAGCTATGACATAATAAAACCTTCATTGCTCATTTCATACATAGACATTTATATAGAAAGAAAAATCATTCATCACCAAAGATGTAATTCAAATGAGTTAGGATGAACTCGCAGTTGCATGGAAACCGGAAGAAGTAATTTCACATTGCAACATCCAAATATTCCAAGAAAAATACTGCGCAGCCTTTCCCAGTAAAAAGAAGTCCTTTATTAGTAGAAAATTAGTTCTATTACAAATAGTCTGGCCCTTCTTTGTGTTAGCAAAAATTCCTTCTATTGTACTTTATACCTTTATTTATTACACTCTGAATTTTTCATTTTGTGACCTTTAGTTTACCCTTACCCTAGAAATTCCCACAATCTGTCTTTTATTGCTTTACATGGGAAAATAGAAACGCTTCCATAAGAGACAAAATCTATGTGGGACCTGCCCTGCTAGAGACAAATGTTTCCCACGCGCTAGCTTCCTCAGCAATGGGTTTGTATTTCATTGTCTCCAGTACTTGCAAGGCCAATTCTTGTATTGGAAGATGCATCTCCATGTGTGCCACTTCTTAGTCATTTTAAAAATCCCTTGTTTCTATGTTTGTTTCACGTTATTCTTAATGGGATAATCTGACTTAATAAAAAATACACCGATAGTTTCAATGAATTATCGCTAGTTCCTTCTGATTTTTGGGCACGCGACCATTTCGGTGAGCTTTAGGAATCTCTCCTCTTTCAATCCGTGAATGTTTCGATGGACAATACTAAATCTTCTTGGACTTTTTCGACGTGGTTTCTAGAGTCGCTTTTGATAGTATCGGTGGTGATTTCTAAGTTTATTTCGACAGTGTCGGTGAAATTATCCATATCATTCTGATTGTTTTGGTGGAGATTTACAAGTTCCTCCTAAATAGTACAACATAAACTTAAGGTTGACTCCTCTGACCGTTTAGGCGCAGCTAGCCGAGTTCTGAAATCTGGTGACTCTGCTTCATTCGTTGTTTTCAAGTCTATCCTTCGGAAGGTAATCTTGCTTGGTGAGGATAAAATAGGTCTGTGACATGATCATAGTGAGAAGTGTTTTATTAATACCTCCACTATTTCTAAAAACCAAATAAATAAACATGCATTATTGTGCCTATGCCAAAATAGAGAATAACACCATAGTTACCAATCCATTGTTAGTCATTCAAGGTGCAGTTGTGTAAGATGGAGAAAGGTATGCTCTTACAAATTTAAAATGAAACCTAATAGCACATCTAGATTTGTTTTTGTGTGAGCTATAAACCTGTTATTATCCTATGTCAAAAGAATGGAGGCATCTCCTCCAACTTTCCTTCTTAGTTTTAAAACAACAACAATTTACCAAAACCATGATGTAGGTAAGAATCTTATTGTTTGTTCTATCTCATTGATTAACTTCTTTTAGAACAGTGTTTTGTGGGATACAAAACCAAAATAATTTGTCCATTTATATAGAAAAACAAAAAAGAATTGTCATTAATGCGGTTGTTGAGTGAAACGTCGTTTGGCGCAAAGACTTTTGGTCGCAGCAGAAGGGATTGTGATGCTGACAGTATCAATGAAATTTTTTGATTTATTCTAACCATGTCAGAGATATGTTTTATGTCATGCCGATAGTATCAGCATCTTTACCCCAAAATATCCAATCCCGGGACTTGTGACTGTTTCAGCGAGTTTCGAGATTGTGTTTTTTTATTCAAACTACCAAATGCTTCAGAGAAATATCATGAGCTCCCTTCAACCGTTTTGGCATGAACCACCAAGTTGGCCCAAAAATTCGTATCTGATAAGACTACCAGGCACCTCCAAACGCATTAGCAGAAACTCATGAGTTTCTCTCAATTGGATTTGTCGGTGTTCCTTCTATTGGCCAATTTGCTTTGATTGTGACTGTATCGGTCGAAAATGTTGAGTTGCTCCGAAACGTTTGGCCACTTTTAAGTTCGACACCATTCACTGATCTCTCCAATCGTTTTGGAGAAAAATCATGATTTAAGCCTGACAATGTCACCGTGTATCGTTGATTTATGGCAAAACAATACTTTGTTAAAAAATTCTATTCTCTAAGACGACCGTGGCGGAGAGACGAGCTAAGCTCCTCCAATTCATCGGAGAAACTGGTCAAGTTTATCTTATATGTCGATAAAAAATTGTGAGTTTAACTTAGCCAAAAACTTATTTCTTCTAAATTTGGGATGGAATCTCTAGAGCTGGAAAACTAGTCTAAATAAGTTGTCAATCAAAAATATAAGGAGGGCCCTAAAATATAAAAAAAATTGGGAAGAAGTTGCAGTAGCAACAGCATCCTAATCATCATTTGCAGTTACCTTACATTCATTTATTTCGGTCATCTATGATTTAGTCCTAAATTCATTCTACTGTCCAATAACCATTTCAAAAGGAATTTTGGATCATATTTCATATCGATGATGGGGGAAACATTATGGCCCTTATTCAACGAGTTTATCCTTGTTGACTTCAACACATTATCCGAGGATTAGACCTAGAAATTTAATGAGTACCTTACGCTTGCATGCCTCAATGATAGGTTACCTCACTTCCCACAATAGCCTTACATTATTGGTATTTTCTTGGTCAAGTTGTGTCTTAATGTTATCATGAAGAAATCCCCTTCCTTAACTGCAGAAATATGGCTATGACAGTCCCAATAAGATATATCGAGTGTTATTGCATCTTTGAGGGCATTTCCAATGGGTTTGATATCTATCAAATCAATATCTTGGGATTTTTTGTACAAATAACCAAATATGAACTTGGGTCAGTGGAAATGATGCTAATAGCTACTCAAGGGGTAAAATTTCCCAATGCTAATGGAGTCATGTGCAATCGTGAGGTCAATATCTAGGAAAGGGATTATTCTTACGATTCCCCTCCAAGTAGTTCATGTCCATCTAAATTACAACTAAGTGGTTCTCTCTCCATTAATAAAACCACCCTTTATACATCACCTTTCCCTCCAAATTGTATTTATGCAAGACAACCCATAATTCTAATTTGGGAGCTGCTCACAACAGCAATCTTGTTGAATATTTATCTCAGGCACCATATTCCATGTCATCCTTAGAGATCTTATAGACTTAGCATATGCACAAAAAGGAACGATTGTATAGTATCAATGTTATTGATCAATCTGATATGCACTTGATTAAATTTGACTTATACCACTTAACATGCGATCTCCCTTCAAATATCACTTTAAGTTGGAGTCACATCTCATGATAAAAATATCTTTAGGATCATCAGCGATGAAGGGGAATTGAATTTTTTATGTCCTTTTTTTTAGGATCAACCACATTAGTACCATCTAATACTATTCTCAAGGATTTCAATTAACATTCTTCCCCACCTCACAAACTTATTGCTACATACCCAATTAAATTTGGTGGTAAGACTGATACAATTTAAGTTGAGGTAGTTGATGTGCCCACAAATTACAATATTACATTGGGATGTATGGCTGGATACATGCAATGATGAACCTCAGTGTAGCATATTCATATTTTTTATTAATTTAGTTCCCTCACTAAGGTAAAACTGTTACAATTGACCAATTAGATTGTAGTAAGTCTGAGACAACTAACCAATTGACTCTGCGTTTCATTAGGGATTCGAACAATATAATTCACGACATTGAGGTATAAATGATTAAGGAGGATTCCCTCACGGGAACTTTTACAATCCTCTATCAATAACAACCCATCAAGATGCTCAATTCTTAACGATAACATTGGTGGCCTACTTCCCATCATCTATTGTTTATAAACCCATTTTAGAAGATGACTCTACTACATTGCATGTAGACAAGGGAAAATTTTAGTGGTGAAAATTTTCCCATGGGCTAATTCCCTCACAAAGGTCAAATCATTACAATTTACCAGTTAGATTATTGTATGTCTGAGACAACTAACCAATTGAGTGTACCTTTCATTAGGGATTCAGATAATAAAATTCATGTCATTGGGGTGGAAATGATTAAGGAGGATTCCCTCATAGGATCTTTTACAATACTCTACCAATAACAACCCATCAATATGCTCATGTTTTAATGATAACACTAGTGGTGTACTTCCCATTATCAATATTTTATAAACCCATTCTAGAATATGACTATACTACATTACATGCAGTCCAGGGAAAATTTTCGTGGTGAAAATTTTCCCATGGGCTAATTTAGAAGTTTTTTTTTCGAAAAACATTTCGCCATTTTCAATTTTTTCTAATATGATTCACTCAAGTTCTATAAGATTAAAAATCTACTCTATATATCGCCAAAATTGTAGAACAACCATATAAAACCCTTGCAAATTTTATTTTTTTTGAGATATATCACCAAAACTTTTATGGTTGGAAATGTGAGAATTACTAAAATGCACCAATGTTTTACACTTTAAGGTAACTATGTATCCTTAGAATTTACCCTCATGCAGTCTCATTGGAATGTTTAATAGTGTAAAATGAATGGGTAGTGCCAGATTCTTTAGAATGTGTTCCTCCAATATTAGCTTACCCTCATCTACCATTGAAGTCCCCTACTATACTATTCAAATGGATTTGGCATATTCATATCAAAGTCTTCCCCCATGGGAGGAATAAGATTTGTACTCTTCACCTATATGGGATATCAACACTCCTATTTATCATGATCTCTTAGATAGTGTTTTTTCTTTAGATGAATCTATCCTTCAAGTCACGAATATTTTTGAAAATACTTGCGATGACATGCATCACACATCATCAATTTTTCCTGTACTAGAATCATTAAAGGTTTGACTAAAAGGCCTTAGATTTCCTAATGATAGGCAATTATCCCAATGTCCCATTTTAATAAGCAATGTATATGTCGAGTATGGAAACTATTTTGAAAACCTTTTTCTATTGATATCTCTATAAAGTAGGAAATTGTTGAAAACATCAATATTGTCATAGATTGTTCTTTAGAAGAAATCATTCTTTATACTTCTATCTTCAAAGAATTTGGTGACGTCTTGTTTGGTTGTATGAAGAAATTTATCATAGAAGTTTTGAGAATGAGATAAAAATATACGATATTGTTAAACCTATTCGGTAGGAGCTAAGAACAGTTAATCCCAAGAAAGTGGGTGCTATTAAAGTAGTAGAAAATATATTGAAATTTGGCTTCATTTATCTTATGCCTTTGACTAATAAGATATCAATTCTGATTCCTATGGACAAGACCTAATAAACCATCCATGTGTGTAATAAATTTATGGATCTAAATTTGGCTTATACAAAAGACAATTATCCCACGCCCTTTATTAATCAGATCATATATGAGTCTAATGGTAATTAAATGCAAGAGCATGTGGTGATTATATTTATAGGCTACAACTCAAAAAATATTGCGTGTAGGATACTTTTGTCCTACTCTCTTTAAAGATGATATTAACTCGGTAAAAATGTGTCATCTATGTCAATTATCAATGAAGAAAATGCATACCCATCCCATTCCGCTTCATCTCGTAGTTACTTTGGGTCCACTTAAGAAATGATTTATAGATTTTATGATGCAAACTCCTTGTTTGGACGTCGACCACCATTTGGGTCTACTTAAGAAATGGTTTATAGATTTTATGATGTGAAATCCTTGTTTGGATGATGACCACCATTACATTATGGTGTTTTTAAATTAGTTTACTAAGTGGGATGAATCGATCCCAACATTTAACAACTCGAGTAAAATTGTAGTGTACTTTCTATTAATTCATCTTATGTTTGATTTCTCTCATGATTGAACTTTTCAAAATATTAGGACTTCAGTAAGAAGTGAGTTCCTTTGTACTATCCATAGTGTAATCATAAAGTAAAATTCATCATTAAGGTTTTGAATACTATGATGCATTGGATGGTTAACAAGAACAAGAATAATGGGAATATAATTTTTTTTATGACCTTTGGGCATATAAAACCTTGCTTAAGAATGTGACTAAATTCAATACTTTCCAATTGACATATGAAGTTGAAGCCGTATTGTCAATTGAATGTGATATTTCATCAGTACAACTCTCAATTAAAACCTTACTAAAAAACTCTTCTCAAGAATAGGGGATCTTATATTTGCAATGTATTAATAAAACTCAATAAGAGGCCTCTCTCATGAACAAAGTGAAAAATAAACAAGCCATATCCCCATATGATAAGAGTGCCCATTTAAGAAGGTGGTTTTTTTGATTTATGACAAGACCATGATAAATTAGGGAACGTAAAGTTTGAATTCATGTTGTATGGCTCTCTCATCATTAAAACTATTTAGAAATTGCTAGCTTATGATTTAATTTATTATGACAAGGAATCACTCTAAAGATTTGTAATGATCTTTATTTTTAAAAAAATACTCCGCATAGATACTTGTACTTCATCATGCTTTTGTAATATTGTATCTCTGCACCATGCTTTTGTATATTATTTTTTTCATGTAAAATCCTTTCTTGTTATTTTCTTTATCGAATGTTGTCATATGAGGCAATACTTGTCTACAATATGTGGATCGTACGAGTCGTAGCATTTGGAACGTCGCTTCTTCTAATGGGTGATTTTTTCAACTATCAACTAGCTTCAAATTTTGAGAGGCACATTCCTTGCCACTTGGATGTGCAATGAATATTGTTCCAGAATATAAGATGATCATTGAACTTCTTGGTGAGTACAAGACCCTTAACATCCATCATATCATCATCAAAATAATCTCTCAATTGGTTATTTATCAATTAAACAATTAATACCACTTTCATTTTTCAAGATACTATGATATATAATAACCATTTAAACAATCAATATCACTTTCACTTTCAAGATACTACGATATATAGAAAGTTTTGATGAGTACTTATTTTAGAATGGAATTTTAAATTGATTGCTCCTATAAGTATGAATTTGGTTAATTCATTATCTAACTATGTACGTGATTTGCATCTATTTCATTATCGGAATTGGAATAAAAAAATGTTGCATAGTTTGTATGATTTTCAGAAAATTCTATTTTTTTAAATAATGTTGAACTGTAAATTTGAGACTAGTTTAGGATTATAAAAGTCATCATATTGAATCTTTTTATCCTCATCTAAATATATAATATTTTAAATCTCAATATAATCATTTTGTATCTCGTGTCTACTCTCTTATAGAAAAGATGTTATGACTTTCATCTATTCTATGTGAGAAAAATCCCAAATTATGAAATTTATAATTGTTATCTTAACTGTTTAGACATTTAGAAGTTGTTATGGATATCATAATTCTATTGGATATCTTTAAATTATTTATATTTTCTTTTCTTTTAAGAATAAAAGCGAATAAAAGGGAGCTCTCATAGTAAAATTAAGGAAGCTCTCATAGGAAGCTCTCAAAATCCTCATAAAATCAATTATGGGTGAACATCTAATCATTATTTTCTAAATTTTGCCCCATGGGCTGAATTCATAAATAAGAAACTCACATGAATAAAATAAAATAAATAAAATCATATTATACCAGTATGCCTAGATCTAAAATACATTCTTTGCTATGAATTCTATATTAAAAAAATTACACAGTAAAGATCGCTATAATGACATACTGGTGTTGATATAGCGACATAGCGACGTTTCTATAGCAACGCATCAGTGCTTAGTCACTTCTAAGTTGGGACAAGTTGTCATCACTATAGTGACAAGTTGTCGTCTCTATAATGACGATATACCATCACTATAGAGACAGAATAAGACTTGGGATTTTCTTAGTTGCAACATACTTTCATACCTATAGTGACGCATTTATGTCCCTATTGTGACAAATGTAAATCTCTATACCTACGACTATACGTCACTCTCGCGATGAAATATGACTCAGTCGCTTGACTTTTCAACAATATTTCGTCACTATCGCAACTCCACAACATTGCTCAAGCGACGAAAAATGACTTAGTCTCTTGATTTTGCCACAATATTCTACCACTATAGAGATGCCAAAACATCTCTCCAGCGATGCAATATGACTTAGTCCCATTATTTTTCCACAATATTTCATCTCTGAAGTGATTCCACACCATTTCTATAGCGACACATAAATAGAAACTTTATTTTTTTAAGATCATCAACATCACAATTATCATTGGATTCATCATCATGTCATTGCCATCATCACCATCATCATCATTCATTTCATTTCCATCATAATCATCGTCAATGTTGTCATTGTCATCATCATCATCTTCATTGTCATCATTCTCCTCATCATCAACAACATTATAATCATCATCATAGCCATCCTCAATATCATAATCACTATCCTCATTGTCATCTTCAACATTTGGCCACAAAACTAGATGAAAAAGTGGATAAAAACATGGATACAAAAAAGGATGCAAACATGGATGCAAAATAGGATGCAAACATGGATGCAACAAAAGTAGGTGCAAAAGTGGGAACATAATAGGGTGCACCAAAATTCGATGCAAAAGGGGATGCAAAAGTGGAAGAAAAAATTGACGCAATCGTGGAAGCAAAACATGATGAGGCAAAAGTGGATGTAACAAAAGTAGATGCAAAACTAGATGCAAAAACTGATACAAAATTAGACGTAACACCCAATGCGAAAACCAATGCAAAAATGAATGCATAAATGGATCCAATAACTGATGTAAACTTGGATGCAAAAAATATGCAAAGTGGATGCAAAATTTGAGGAAAAAGTAGGTGGAAAATTAGGTGTAAAAATGGGTGTGAATTGGGACGCAACAAAAGTGGATGCAATAGTAGATCCAAAAAAGACGTAAACATGGATGGAAAATGGGATGCAAAAAGGGATGGAAATGTGGATTAAAAAGTGGACGAAAAAATGGATGTTAAAGTGGATGTAAATGTGGGTGAAACAAAACTAGATGAAAAAATATACTCAAAACATGATGTAAACATTGATGCAAAAATTGGCGCACAAGGGGACTAAAAAAGGGATGCAAAAGTGGATGAAAAAATGGGTATAAAAGTGGATGAAAAAATGGGTATAAAAGTGGAGGCAAAAATCAATGTAAAAGGGGGTGTAGCAAGAGTATATGTACAAACTATGCGCAAACATGGGCGCAAAACTAGGTGCAAAACCTGACGCAAAACCTGATGCAAAACCTAGTGCATAACAAGGTGCAAAATCCAACACAAATTACACCATAATTTTTGCCAGATTTAGAAAAAGGTCACAAAAAATGACTACAATAGCACCAACCCATGAAATTGCTCCATTTTTTCCAAAAAATTAAGAAAAATCCATTGAAAGATGGTTTAGACGCAAAAAAAACTAGCAAAAAGAGATGCTAATCACAGGGTTTTGTTGTAGTGGTTGAATAATAATTAATGACCTAGTATGTGGTCATTTATGCTTTGTTGGGGTCATGGTACCCTAGGAGAATTATTATCAACCCCACAAGAGGTGTCATGATGGATCTTGACCCCTGGAGGTCTTCTTATGTGGTTGAGGTTGTTGAAGAAGTCCATGAAGCCTCTTTCTTGAAGAACAAGCCCTTAAAGAGGTCCTTGGACCCGTACTTGGTGAATTAATGGTCCTTATACCCTTAAAGGAGAAGGAGATGATGTTTTCATGGGGTCTTGGAACACTTGGAGATGGTCATAAGCTATGAGAAAGGCTTGAACCCACTTATATGGTGGCGTGATGGAACTTGGACACTTGGGCACACTTGTTTGCATGTTATGCGTTGATATGATCATGATGATGCCCTATTGCACATATGTCTGGTTCTTGAGGTCATGTGCATACCCATGACTATTGATCTTTGTACCTAGGAAGAAATGATGAAGATGATGTTTGATTCGACACACATTTTGATGTTTAATGATTAACTCAAAAATTAAAATATATTTTGGAAATTGTTTTGAGAGGTCGGCTCACAAACAAAATTTAAAATTCATGTCCTTATTTTATAGTATAAATATACTTTGATTTCTCATTCAAACAACAACGAAAAAACATGATCTATCTCTGAAATTTTCGGTGGTCACTAAGGAAAATTTGGGAGCAGGTTACAACAACAGTTGATGATCTTATCTCTATTTTTCGGACGGTCACTAAAACCTACTGAAGGAAATTCATTGGAGGTTAGTTTAAGGCTTTAATATCTGTTTTATTTTGTCTATGGATAAATTCATAACAACAATTCAAGGGTAAATATTTGGTGGTCGTCTAGGAGAATTTTGGGGTAGGCAACAACACTGAGGTTGCCACAGTGGAGTATTGGAGTATGCATATTTTTTTTCGGCTTATACAATGAAGTATTTTGGAAAAAAAATAGTTTAAGGAACTTACAACTCTTTCCTCTCAAGATTTCGGTGGTAGCAGCAATAGAAAGTGAGGTGTTGGAAGTCATGTTTTGGAAGTATGTAAGTCAAGCTCTAAATTTTTGGGTTACATTGTCCTATAAGGCATCCAAAGTTCACAAATATTGTTTGTGGTCTTCTATTCCCTTGGGAATTTGTCAAGAACCCTGTAATGCTGCTACAAATCAAGTGCTACTCAACTACCACAATAACAACAAGTTGCAATTCACTTGAAGAAGACCAAGGTTGATTGCTTGTCGAACGAGTTATAGCCACAAGAGATATAACAAGTTGTAAGTTTTATCTTGGTTGACATAAAACAAGAGTTATATATCATTACGGAATATCAAGTTGTAGTATTATTCTTAATTAATCCAAAGGTTTAAATGAAGTATGTTGTAAGAATATATGAGACAACCAAAGGAATACTAAATCAAGAACTGATTTTGAGTTAGAGAACGTATTCCTACACCATATAAAGTTTGATTTTTATAGGCATCAAACACTCAAAATTAATTACTGTGAAATACTTGTAAAAGTACACCGGGGAAGCAAGGTAGCAACTTGTTTGACAGTTACATGAAAGTGACATGGAAAGAGTAGTGACAAAGTAAAGCATAAACATGATTTGATGACAGATACAACAGTGAATTCAATTGACAAGTGATTGATGATAGAAGCTACAATAAATCAAAGAATTGTGAGTTAAGCTGACAGATTGATGCATACTTGTACTTATATAGGAATGATCTACATTAGCATGATTAGTTGAAGCATATAGTTGATTATGTTCATAAGCAGTATGACAAAGAAGTGACAGCTAGATGACAATAATAGTGCATTGAGAGTGACAGAGAGTGACATGTGTGTAACAATAGTGATGATAGTAGGAACTGAGTGATGAATGATGACAATGCCATGTTTATTGATAGTTAATTTGTGACAGTTGTATTCCATTACAAGATGATTCTTTCATCTAAGGGTTGGATTCCTCAGCCCTTCTTAGTTGGAGCTAAGAAAATCAGGCGGGTTCTTGTTATAAGAGTTGGTTCTCTTTTCATCAGTTGGTGTTGATTGTAATCATGAATATTGAAGTCTTACATGACCACAAATAAATTTTACATTACATTTATTACTATGTCTCTCTCTTTGATGTGTTTATTGTGCTTATGACTCATGATGGATATGATTATGTAATTGATAACATAATGCTCAATATACCCTGATTGATTATTACAAGTTGAAAAAGGTTTAAATTGTTCAAACACTGATTCACCCCCCCCCCCCCTTAGTGTGGCCATTGTGTCCAAAACTTACAATGCTTGGTTGTTTCTTATTTCAATTTCCTCCTATGGAATATAATACTTCTCCTTCACCCTTATCTTTCTTCAACAAGTATCAAATGATCTAATCTACTCTTACTCTCTCTTCTAGCATTCCGACTACTTCTTTCCTATCATAATATCCTCCCAAGTCTCTACCCAAAAGGCCTCTTTTATAAACTTGCATTAGTCCAAAAGCGTGACAATCCCAATGTTGCATGCACCTGGTTCACATTTTGTCCATAATTTATCTTTTCTCACTTTTAATTTTACTTTTTCATGTATAGTACTTTATTTTAAGCTTATAGTAACCCATATTAGCTCCATATTTTCAATCAGATCATCTTGGTCACCACTTTAGGAACCAAACTAGTAACTATCCACACCTTTCTTCAAGTAAAGTAAAAATAAATCGATGGAAGAGTGCTTCACTTTAGTAGTATAAATCAATTTTAATCTTCGGAAGGAAATTTTTATCCACTTCCAACATTCATCAGTGAATATAACATCGAATTTCCTCCTATTTTCAAGTGTTGAAACACCTCTTCCGTAAGAGATCCCAAAGGTTTATCTTGTTGGAAGTTTTCGTTGTGTTGAATATCATAAAAGTATTAGGTATGAAATCACATTTATTCCCTTGTGGATATATGTGAAAAACATAGAGTTGTATCAACAAAAATAGATCATGTGATCATTTGGAAAATATCTAATGTGAGTTGGACAAGAACTTGTGCATATCTAACCTAACCTTGGGATTAAATTCTTATTTTCTTGTAGGGGGAGATAGCATAGAAAAATAGTATAAATTTCGAGTATATAACATAAATTGTTCTAAAATATTGTCTAAGGATGAAAACAAATATTTAAAAAAATCCCAATAGGTTAACATGCGTAGGTTTTTCCAATGTTTATAAGTAGTTGGCTAATTTCAAGTCGATATGTGCCCAATTATTACCCCCTTCATAAGCTTCACTACTCTACAAGATGAGGTTATTAGAGATTCCATCAATGACTATGGAAATAATATATTGGGTTTCCTCCCTTGGAAAAAAATATATTAAAAGAAAGCAACATATTGCACTAAAAATAGAGAAAAATCCATCCTCATCCTTTATCTTTTTATAGTTAAATATGAGGGTGTTGATATTGGTAAAATTCAATGAAATTAAATTGATTCCAACTAATTCCACTCACAAAAATATATATGAGTGTGAAAATCAACATTATAAACTCATTTAGTTAGGAAGAGTAACAACCTAAGAAGACCCTAGGTAGTAGTTAGTACTTGAAGGCTACCATCATAATTGGTATAAGGCTAAAGAATTCAGAAGACCCATGAAGGGTGTCTCAGTCAAAATAACCACATTGAATATAAAAACACATAAGGGATAAGCATCATCTATAGTGTTTGAAGCTTCATAATATTCACAACAACCACTTGAAGTTCCATATAGGCCAACAAGTAGCACAGAAACAAACATTGTTCTTCTTGATCCATTTCACATCTTCTTTAGAATATCGTTCACATTCCATATATTGTTATCTCCAAACATATAAATTCTAGTGTTCACATGAGTCAAATTAGTATTAAGGTGGTCATCTTATGTCAACTTTCAAGAACCATACCATCCTTCTACGGATTTTATTTTCAAACGTGTTTCAAACATATTCAATTCTTTGGAAAAATATTTTTTAATTAGTTCAACGCTCATATTTTATTCTTTCAAACCAACAAAATTAGTCCTTTCTTTGTCCTACTTGCATAATTTGACCACTTCTTATTGTTCTTTCTCTTAGAACCATATTTGGTACTTGTTCCATTCTGTATCATTATGTCCCCGACAGGGGATATATATGATTCAGTTAGGTACATTAATTCAACATGTAAATTTAATTTTTTTATTTTCAAATGTTTTTACTATAGTTTGGATTAATTTTTAATTTTTGAATTATTTAAATATTCATTTAACTTTGTTTCTATTGGTTTTCTGGGAAAGACGTAGGCATGGGACTCTGTGCCCCAAGACCCGGTGGCATGATGGCGTAAGCAACACTGACAGGTATTGGAAAATGGTTTTTATTTTTTTGGGAAGAAGGTTTCCACGATCGACCAGCTCTCGAAAAATAAATTTATCAACCATAGTTCAAATCACAGGCTGACAATGATGACGATTAAAATTACCAAGTTCAAGGTCTGCAGGTTTCAAATGACAAATTGCTCAATATTTATGTAGAGCCTATTCCTAGGAGCCATTACACCTATATATATCATTTTGACAATTTCCTGCCCTAAAATAACCACTCAATTTCAATCAAATTAAAAACAAATCCAGTATTCATCCAAAATTGAATGATGACTTTGCTGCACTCATTAACAATGACCATTAATTTCTTTCATTAATGGGATGCATTTTCTAAGGTAACCGTCCTGTAGATTTCTCATTTCATTTATTTCTACCAACACCTGCATCTTATTATGATTACCATCCCACTTCTTGAGGAAATTACCTAGGTATAGTAGGTAAGTGTCACCCACTGCGGTCTTTTCAACTCGCTATTCTAGAGATCGGCTTGGCCTTTCTATACACCTGTTGCTTAAAGTACTGATGGTTGGAAGGAACAACCAAATCATCACACAGATACAGGAGCATAAGGGACGCAAGGAGAAATTGACTAAATACGCTACGTTTTCACTCTTAAATTTACCTGTCTGCCTCTATAAAATTATCATCCGAATAGGTATATGCCCACTGCTAATAGGTAAAATTGAATTTTGTCAGAGCAACACTGCCCAGGACACACTTCAAGTCATGCGCATTCATTTTCTTTTTCTGTTCGACTGGCTTCATTGTTTGGTTGCTTGCTTATCACCTACTGACTTAGAAGGATGAGGAATACCAATTGCTTGCTTTCTCTTTACCTGCAGAGTAAGAAGAGGGAACCTACAGACTAAGAAGAGGGAAGGAAGGTGAGTAATGAATTCAGTCACTTCGTTTACTGGCACGATGGAAGAAGCCGCCCGGTTCCAGCATGAGCAGGTAGCTTTGACAGGAAGGAGCACGCGGCTTTGACAGCCGTCCAGTTTGGCCTTGCATCATCCACATAAATTGTAAGTGGACACACAAAATAGAGAAGAATAATGAGAAATCAGGTTCATGTTTACTGCGATTCTGAGGCAAATAATATATTTTAACTCGGTTAAAACTCATTTTCATGCCAATTCGGTTGGAAACCACCTTTGAAGTCGGGATTCTTTTTTTACGTTTGCTGTGATGAAATCTTTGTTCATTGTATTCTGGTTTTTTTACATTTGTTGTGACCAAATCTTTTACAAACTTGCTTGAAAAATAACGAACCAGATGACTAGTAACCCATCTTCCTAGATAGCAAAGATCAATAACTAGAAACATCATGAATAGGGTTTAAAAGTTTGAACGCCCCGCCTGCATTCTATAAAGGCAATGGAGCTACTACCATTCCTAAAACTTAATCCTGGGTTAGAAATATGTTATGCTACATAGTGTAACAAAGGGGAAACTGTGTGAAATTTGTTGCCATACATAGCAATAGATGGATGACTAAACTCGAAAGTAAAACTCGGTTAAAACTCATTTTCATGCCAATTCTGTTGGAAACCAATTCTGTTGGAAACCACCTTTGAAGTATGAATGTGTATGTATGCTATTATTCAAGTTAAACAAAATATAGCACTTGTTTTACTCTTTTTTTGGGTTGGGAGTACACTTTTAACCAGTTATCAGCCTTAACGACTCTCTAATCCTTGGTAACGCGCTTATAATTTTCTTGTTATGAGCATTGAAGAATCTCAACAAAACCTGAGGTGGGGTCATGGTTGGGATGAAGAGGATTTAATAAACTTGTTTGATCAATTACCAACTAAATTATTTTATTGGGAAAGTTACCACTCAAAGGGTAAATAATTGACATCGTTCTAGAAAGGGCCACTGTAAACAATAAGACGCAACGGTGTCCCATTCACCCATATTTTGAGTGGAGGGGGAGTACTAACCTTCTGTAGGCTACAGGGCCTCACCCACCTCACCAAGGAACACAGATAGATGCCCTGGAGGAACCATTTGCCAATATCCAGGTAAAATAGATAGATCCTCCTTTACCCTTTTGCCGGGAAGGAGCCTTGAACCTTTAGCCCACCAAGGAACACAGAATAGTGCTTATTTATTTCATTTCTAGGCGCCACGTTCAGGTCAAGACAATTGATGGCAACGTTAAGGACAATGCCTTCCAGTGGCAAGTTGTGGGGAAAGGTTTAGTAGCACTTATCAAATTTCATATTCAGTTTAGCCAGTACCAGTTCCTATCGTTGAATTTGTTTATTGAGAGCAGCATTCATTGAAGCAGCACCAGGAGCAAATCCAGTAGCAGCAGGACCAACAGCCTCAAAATTGAAGAGGAAAGGAAGGATAAGGGTCCTCCTTGCTCATGCCCTAAAAGGTAGGCATGTTTTTCTAGTTAATGCCTTTCAGATTCAATCGAGTCCCAGGTGGAAAATAATTGACATCGTTCTGTAAAGGGCTTTTAATTTGTTGAAAAATAGAAATCATGATCCAGGGTCATTTCCCCCAAAGTAGCATCATGCAGAGAATTGCTAATTCCACCGAATTACCAATTCCACTGTAACTCTAAAAATCATGGTTATTGTAACTTCTCCTGAATTTTTCTGGAAATTAAAATTTATTAACGTCATCTTCATCTTCTAGGTTGGTGCAAAAGGACCAGCCTTGATTGTTGCTGCTCTGCAGACTTCAGGTTCCGCCGCCATATGTGTCTTGCTCTTTATATGTAAAATGACGGGCATCTTCAATGACCAGTAAATTTCAGCCATCCAGGCATTGAAGGCCTAAGAGGAGGATATGTAGCTGAGATTTGAGAGACTTATTAATAATGGAAGCAGCCCATAAAACATTTGTTATGCTAGTTTTTTGTTTGATAGTTATGCAGGTAAGTTTGTTTTTATTAAACATTGTAAAATCTTGATAATAGTATAAATCAGATTTATTGAAAATAATTATCTGTGAAGCATGTTTTTTTCTTGAAGATAATGCTACGTCAATTGCTGCAAACAGGTATGCTATTCCTTATTAGGATTATGATACTGTATCTGTTTGTAATATGGGAGTGATATAATTAATCGATAGGGTACTGGTTTTTTTATTTTCTTGATCAATGATTTAATGATGAAGGTATCACTCTTGTTGCTTACAATTGATGGATGGGTGGAGTCGCTTGGCGATTCGTTCCATGATTTTGCCTGCATATCCTGGAGAATCGTGGCTTTTGGTTCCAAACTTTCCACCCATTGTAAATACACATGTAAATATTTGGTAGTTTTTTTAATTATTTGCGCTAACATTGGGTTTATAAGTTCACTTATCGATGAGCTGTAACTAGCACGAGTAGCGTGCATGAGGGAGAGAGCTCTAGGACACTCCTTTCACCTCGTCAGTATTGTTGCCTCGCGCTCTTTAATCAATACGATACCTCTATATTCTATGTAAAACACCTTAATCATTTATTTATTCAACTTCCTCGATCAGCTTTGCCATGCAAATCTAGTCAAACTCATTGGATATTGCATGGAAGATGATCAAAGGTTGCTAGCATATGAATATATGCCAAGAGGTAGTTTGGTAAATAACCTTTTTTCAAGTTTAGTTGCTCAAGATTCATGAGATAAAATATATAATAATATTTTTTTTAATGGAGGAGCTATTATTCTCTTGCAAATAACCAGTTAATATAAACCTAATAAGCTAATATAAAAATAACTGATTAGTAAAGA
>LPNX010323960.1:0-54248 GCA_001517045.1 Pseudotsuga menziesii | reverse complement strand
AAGTCGAGTTTTATGCCGGTCATATAGAAAACCGACACATAGAAAAAGGGCTGAAGAAACCAGTCCATGGCTTAACATCAGTAGAATGCTACCTCCAATTCCATGTATGTTTAGACTAAACATACCAATAGTCACAAAATTCATATCGGCTACTGAGGAGTAGGCAATATTAGATTATATGTTAAAGTTGTATAAACTATTCAAAATTATCAAACTTGATGTATGTTATTGCTTAGTATTCACACACACATCCACATAAATTGTTTCATGGATGGGTAGGAACTTGAGTAAGTGCACATACATTTTTTGTAAAACATTTTATTATTTGTGCCAAAAATTGTTGCAACTAAGAAAAATAACTAAATAATAGAAAAATATGAATAACAAGCAACAAGTCAAAAGAGGTTCTACTTGCATATTGATAATGTATCTAAACCTATGAAGATTAGAAATTGTAGAAAAAATGTGAAAATAATGGTGGTCTAAACCCTTAGAAAGTATCCTCAAATCCACTCACATTTACAAAGTAAAGAGAATAAATGTAGACTTGTTGTTCCATCCTAGGCCTAGTCTGGTGGTTTTATGCCATCTTGTCAACTTTCGTGTAATCTTGGTTATAGTTTTGGTGTCCCCTTCCTCATGTACCATGGGAATGGATTTGAATAAGGGATGATTCAAAAAACAAAGAAGCAACATTTTCTTAGCTCCAAAACCATGGTCTTCAACTACGCACATTCTTCTTCAAAGAATAGAATTTTCCTTTTTATGTTGTAATAATATAGTGATTGTTTATACATTTACGAATTCCTATAACTGTTCAAGCTTATGTTCCTTAGTGATGAAATATAATATGGATGTTCTATTTCCTTTATAGAATCCTCCTTGGGCCTTCTAAACTATCTCAATTTTAGGACATCCTTGTGGTACATATGATAATAAGTATCAATGATGTTCACCTACCCCATGACCAAGGTGGATGGATAGTCCGTTTTCACCCAATATTGAAGGGAAACGAAGAATTTTTTTATATATAGGATATGGTGTTGGTTGTGGAGCTTGATATTCTAGATCTAGAGATATTATTCAGTCATGTTTGTACCCCAGGTGTACTATACACTCATTCCCCCTGATTTGGGGTTTGGGATGTTTGTTGGCCAACACTTTTGTGGACCCATGGTATTGGGTTAACCATAGTATTTTAACATGGTATTTCCCCTAAAAAGAAAAACATTATAATACGGTTGTGCAGGGTATTGTATTGTAAACAATCCATGTGATTGTGTGAGAGAGACTATGAGAGCATGAAGAGGAAGTGCAACGGTATTGCTGCAGGTTGTATCCCTTCATCTTTCTGGACGGTAATAAAAGGACTCGCAATTTTTGTGTGGATGTAGCCCATCGTTTGGGTGAACCACGTTATATCTGTATCTCTCTATAATGTGTTTAGCATGTTTTGCATCTTGCTTAATGATTTAACTATATATCTGTTATTACTTTGCGGTCCTATTTTCTAACAATTGGTATCAGAGCCAAAAGGTCTATTTGGCTGGGAAACTCGCAGGAAAGAAGGGTTCCTGGTTTGAGTGGTAGAAATGGCAGAAGAAGGAAATTTTAGGGTCGATAAATTTAACGAAAAAAACTATCAGTTATGGAAGATAAAAATGGAGAAATATCTGTACCAGAAGGATCTGTACCTATCGCTGGGAGGAAAAGGAAAACAACTAGGGTCTATGCAGGATGAAGAATGGGAGGTTCTTGATAGAAAGTCACTGGGAACAATACAACTGTGCCTGTCTTCATCGATGTATTTCAATATTTCGAAAGAGAAAACAATAGAGGGAATGATGAGAACATTGGGTAAGCTCTACGAAAAACCCTCAGCTTCCAACAAGGTATTTTTAATGAAGCATTTATTTAAAATGAATATTGTTAGATTTTTATCATTTAAGCTAGCATTAACTTAGGATATTAATTGAGAGAATAACAAGAACAACAATCAAACACATAAGACAATGAACACAAATATTTTCCTCAGGGAAACCATAAAGGAGAAAACCCTGCAACTTCATCAGAGATAGAATCAACACCAATAGAAAATCCCCAAAAACAATAAGATGATATCCCGACAGCAGTAGCCTCTTTGTCTCTATCCCCAACAACTTCTTCTTCCTCAGCTATGTGTTACAACTGAGTGTGAGTGAGTGTGTGACAAATAGAGAGGCTCACTCTCTATTTATACTAATTCCTGACTTGACAATGACTCACTAGGGCCAACTTCTCTAGGAGATTCTAATAACCCTAGTGCCCCAGAACTATGAGGACTTTAACCCTTGGACAATAGGAGGGTTACCCACAATGAATTGACATGACTTGTTTACATTATAGAACCTCCCGATAGGAACATTGGGGCATGACATGACTCAAATACATTACAGACACTTCCCCAAATAAACATCGGGGTACAAGACATAAGATATACAAGTGAATACATTCCAAAGTTACAAATACATCAACACTCCCTCTTAACTAGGAAGGTATTCTTTTGACACAATTTTCAGCACTGGTATTCTTCTCTCTATCGATTGGATCATCTCGTCATCATCATCTTCAAGTTGTCTTCATCTTCAAGTCTTCTTCATCTTCAAGTCATCATCATCTTCAAGTCTTCTTCATATTCAAGTCATCTTCATCTTCAAGTCTTCTTCTAAGTCATCTTCTTCTTCAAGTATTCTTCATCATGGGATCTGGATCATCACGACTGCTGGATCATCACTGTTGGATCATCATCAAATCTAGATCATCATCAAGTTTGGATCATCATCACATCTAGATCATCACTTGATCTTGGATCATCATCAAGTTTGGATCATCATCATCGGTGCTATCTCAGAATGGTGCTATCTCTCGATTCTTCTCCTCACAAGAAGTTCTACAGATTCAAGCCTTTTTCATGTTGGTTGTAGGCCTAGCCTTCATGTAGGTCTTCAGCACTTATATCTATCCCAAAGCTTAGATCTGACCGCATCTTTTCATAAAGGAATGCCCAACACTCACATCTGACCTCATCCTGTAAGAAATGCCCATCACTCACATTTGACCATGTGTGAACACATCACACCAGAAAGGCTCAGCAATTATATCTGACCATGTTTGAAAACACCGCATTGAAAGGGATCTGCACTTAGATTCGACCATGTTCGAAAACACCATATCGGAAGTGTTGTACACTTACATCCGACCATGTTCGAAAACATCGCATCGGAAGGGATCTGCACTTACATTCGACCATGTGCAAACACACCGCATCGAAAGGGCTCTATACTTATATTCAACAATGTGTAAACACACTGCATCGAAAGGGCTCTCAGTCCCATACTAAGGATTCCTGGTAGCTGACCAAGTGCCTCCATTCTCTCCAGAGAATGGCATTAGCCCTTATATCTGATCAAGTGGGAACACATCCCTCAATCACATCAGAATGGCCATGCACTCATATCTGATCATGTAAGACTACATCCTATAGTCATATCAGAATGTCCCTCATTCCCAAATTGAGTATTCCTGGTAACTGACGAGGTGCCTCCATTTCAAGAATGGCATTCATCACTTATATCTGATCATGTAGGAACCAATCCTACAATCACATCAGAATGGCTCAGCACTCACATCTAACATGGAAGGAACCAAATCATCTCACCATGAAAGAATGGCTCAGCCATTCCATCTGACCATGGAAGGAACCTAATCCTCTCACCATGTCAGAATGGCTCTAGGTCTCATCATTTCCCTTTGGAGGGAACCTTGATCTGGAGAACACCAAAATTCTCCTTGAAGTACTCAAAATTCACTCTAGCCAATGGCTTCATCAACACATCGGCTATCTGTTCATTCGTCGCAACATACTTGAGCTTCACTGCTCATCTTTGCACCATATCCCTGATATAGTGATACTTGATCTCGATATGCTTTGACTTGTCATGTAACACCGTGTTCTCTGACAACTTCACACAACTCTGGTTGTTGCAATATATACAAGTAGCATCCAACTGGAGATCAAATAAATCAGATAGTAGATTTCTCAGCCACACTGCCTCGTAACTAGCTGAACAAGCTGCGACATATTCTACTTCAGCTGTACTTAGTGCCACATAGGACTTCTTCCTGCTAAACCAAGAGATCATACCTGATCCCATACTGAAGCAGTATCCTGAAGTGCTCTTCCTATCGATGGAACTTCCCGCCCAATATGAATCAACATAACCCTCTAGGTTAATGTTCTAATTTTCCTGGTACTTGAGCCCATAATCAACTATACCCTTCAGGTACCTCAGAATATGCTTTGCAGCAATCAAGTGAACATGTCTCAGATTTGTTAGGAACTAGCTCAAGGTGTTCACTGTAAAACAAATAGCTGGTCTTGTGTTCGTCAGGTACATCAAGGACCCAATCATCTGACGATACATCGTAGCATCAACCACTTCTGATAAAGAATCACTCAATAGCTTTACGTTCGATGCCATAGCTGTGGTTATGGCCTTGCTTTCCATCATCCTAAATCTCTTGAGAATCTCTACTACATACTTCCCTTGTCCAAGGAATATTCAAATATGCATTCTACCACACCTCCATGCCTAAAAAATAGTGCATCATACCCAAGTCTTTCTTTTCAAACTTGGAAGCAAGCTTCCTCTTCGTATCAGAAATCAACCCATCCATACCTGTTACAAATAGATAATCCACATACAGTAGGAGTATCAATGGGTTGCCATCTTCAACCTTGTAGTAAAGGTTGGAATCTGCTTTACTCTTGGTAAATCCCAAACTAGATAGAAAGCCATCAATTCTACCGTACCATGTCCTGGGTTCTTGTTTCAAACCGTACAAGGCTTTCTTCAATCTACACACATGAGACTCCCTATCATGTGTCTCAAAACCGAGTGGCTACTCCACATACACTTCCTCTTCCACTACCGTCATTCAAGAAATCAGTCTTGACATCCATCTGGTGTATATTCCATTTCACCACTGCAGCCAGAGCAAGTACTATTCTGATGGAATTGTATCTGGCTACAGGTGCAAACGTTTCTTCATAATCTATTCCTTCTTTCTGGGAGAAGCCACGAGCCACAAATCTTGCTTTGTATTTCTCTATGCTACCATCTACAACATGCTTGATCTTGTAGATCCACTTGGAAGTTACAATGGACTTCCCTTCTGGTCTTGGGACAACATCCCAAACATCATTCTTCATGATTGATTGATACTCTTTGATCATAGCCTCCTTCCATTATTTCCTTTCTATCGCGTCTTCATAGTTGGAAGGTTCTTTATCAATAATGTCACATATCAAGGCTACATAACTGGAGCAAGACCTTGTTCTCTTTCTTCCTCTGTGTGTTTCTTCTGGTGTTCTTCTAAAGCTCCATATCTTTTTGCACCTTGGACAATTTCACGTACCCAAGCAGGTTTCCTCTTGTGAGGATTCTTCTCCTGAGGTGGATCCACATGTTCTTGAGGTTCTTATAATTCTTGATATTTTTCTTGACTTTCTTCGTTCATGGTTGTATCATGAATTTTGGGTGCTTCTATTTCTTTAGGTTCTTCAGCTGGTCTCTTCCTCGATTTGATGTAGGCTGAATCTTTGTCAAATGTTACATCTCTACTGATGTCGATCTTCTTAAACCCTGGGAAGTATATTCTGTAAGCCTTTGAGCTTTTAGAGTATCCCACAAATTTACCCTTCTTTCATGAAGGATCTAACTTTGTCCTCTTTTCTTTCGAAATGTGTATGTATACAAGACAACCGAATATTCTAATATGGCTGACTTCTGGTTTCTTTCCAGAGAAGAATTCTTTAGGTGTCTTGTTCTTGAGTACTCTGTGTTGAGTATGGTTGTGTACATACACCGCTGTTCTGGCAACTTCTGCCCATAGATGCATGGGAAGATCTTGATCATGAAGCATGGCCCTTGCTGCTTCCATGATCATTCTATTCTTTCTTTCTACAATCCCATTTTGTTGTGGATTATATGGATTGGATAACTCCCTCTTAATCCCCGAGTCTTTGCATAGCTCTTTGAATTCATTTGATGTGAATTCTCCACCATTATCTTATTGAAAGGTCTTGATCTTCTTTTCTATGTGATTCTCGATCAAGGCTTTGAATTCCTTGAACTTTCTGAATACTTCAAATTTGTTCTTCATAAAGTATATACATGCCTTTCTAGAAAAATCATCAATAAAAGAAACATAGTATACATACCCTCTTAGTGAACTGGATGACATTGGATCGCATACATCGGAGTGGATGATTTCCAAGATTCCTTTTTCCTTGCTCTCGCTACTTGGAAATGTCTTTTTTGTGTTCTTCTCTTTCACACATCCTTTGCATACACCTTCATGTTTTGTCTCGATTTCTGGGAGACCTTCAACAGCTTTGCTTGCAAGTGGTAGTGCTCTGTAATGCACATGTGCAAGCCTTCTATGCCAAAGCTCATTTGGTTCTACCGATTCATGAACCAAAGCTTGTTCTGGTTGTCCCTTCAATTTGTATAGTCCTCCTTCTTGTTCCCCAATCACTACTACATCGTCGAAAGACTTTCCCTTTGGCCACATGAGGACTTGGCCATCTACAAATGCAACCCTCATTCCTTTTGCATCCAATGCAGATATGGAGAGGAGGTTCTTATTTAGTCCAGGTACAAACAATACATCTTTCATCTTAATAGACTTTCCAGAGTCTAGCTTGTATGAGGATTCACCACTACCTTTTATTGGATACTAGTAGTCATCTCCGAGTTTCACCTTGTGAGGTGATTCATGTTCATATAATTTCACAAAGGATTCCTTGAATCCTATCATATGTTTGGAAGCACCACTGTCTATAAGACAATCATTGCTGCCATGTGTGATAGTTCCCATGAGAGTGGAAATTAGAACATATTCTTCATCACTTGAAGAATCATCACTGTCTTGTTTGTTTCTCTTTGTGGAAGGTTCATCATCCTCTGCAACATGAGCATGATGTCTTCTCTTATTTCCCTTCTTCTTGTGAGAGCTACTTTTGTTTCTAGGAGAATCTCTAGCAAAGTGTCCTCTTTCATCACATGTATAGAAAATGTACTTAGACCTATGTCTAGGCTTTCTAAATTTATTCCTTTGGTGACAGTGCTTACCTCTGTGGTGGCTAGATTTGGTTTTCTTGGATTTTACTTTGAGAGCTTGATCTTCACTTCCCATATTTTCTTCTCGAGCTGCTATCCGAGCTTCTTCTTTAGAGCATTCTTCCCGTAGTCTGCTGAACTTGACTAACTTCGTTTTGGAACACATCCCTTGAATGAAAGGGTCTCATCTCCTAGGGAGACCATTCAAGGTGGTCATTACAATCTCTACATTCTCCACTTATTCATATACTACTTCAAGTTGTTATTTAATTTGGGAGACCCTTGTGAAGTATGACTGTATGGTCTCTGCATTCTGGATCTTCACATTCTTCAATTGGTTCCTCAAGGTCATCTTCTATTTTATGTTCTCTCCTTCAAACAGTTTGGTTAGGGAATAAAAAATAGCTTTAGGTGTCTTTAGGGAGGACACCTGTGGTATGAGGTGATCCTTGATTGAATAAACAATAATTCCTCTTAGCCATAGCCAAATTTTTCTTGTGTAAGGCCTTAGCCTCATCTCCCTCTGGAACTGGAATCTCCTCATTGATGTAGGAGTCCAACTCATTTTCTTCTAGGACCAAGGAGATCCTATACTTCCAGGATCGGAAGTTATCAGCTCCCTCAAGATTTTCATCAAGCTTGGTATGATGAGACATCTTAACGGAGAACCTCAAATGGAAATACAAAAGATTTAGATCTTACCAGGTTAAAATGTCAGATCTAGATCTAGAGCTAAATTTCTATAGTGCTGGTCCAGGAGAAGATTAGGGTTTGACTTTCCTGGAGTTTTGTCCAACCAAAATCTTTGATATTGATCTCTAAAATTCAATTTTGAGGAGGAGATCAATCCAGGCCTGGGATCACTCAAAAATTCCACTTCTGTGGAAAGCCCTAATTTTCGGCAGTAGTGTCGGGTCAAAAACTGAAAATGCTTAGAATCAAATTCTGCTTTGACAGAAAGATGCGTCCTAGGGAGGAGAGCCATCCCAACCTTATTTTGCTGAAAATATGTGGAGAGAGATCCAAAAGTAGGAAGCCCTAGTTTGCAGCTGCACAGTGTCTTGTTCTCAGGTTGGCTCTGATACCATGTTAGATTTTTATCATTTTAGCTAGCATTAACTTAGGATCTTAACTGAGAGAATAACAAGCACAACATTCAAATGCATAATACAATGAACACAAATATTTTCCTCGAAGAAACCATAAAGGATAAATCCCCACAACTACCTCAGAGATAGAATCAACACCAATAGCAAATCCCCAAAAACAGTAAGATGATATCCCGACAACAGTAGCCTCTTTCTCTCTAGCCCCAAAAACTTCTTCTTCCTCAACTATGCACTACAACTGAGTGTGAGTGAGTGTGTGATAAATAGAGAGGCTCACTCTCTATTTATACTAATTCTCAACTTGACAATGACTCACTAGGGATGAATTCTCTAGGAGAGTATAATAACCCTAGTGCCTCAGAACTGTGGGGACTTTAACCCTAGGACAACAGGAGGGTTACCCACAACGACTTGACATGACTTGTTTACATTATAGAACCTCCCGATAGGAACATCAGGGCATGACATGACTCAAATACATTACAGACACTTCTCGGAATAAACATCGGGGTATAATACATAAGATATACAAGTGAATACATTCCGAAGTTATGAATACATCAACAAATATGTTCGAAGGTGGGTCTGTCGTCAATCATTTAAATGAGTTTAATACACTTCCCAGTCAGTTAAGCTATGTAAAAGTGAACTTTGATGATGAGGTTAGGGATATTCTAATATTGTGTTCATTGCCAGAAAGTTGGAATAGATTGGTCATGGATGTAAGTAACTCTATCCCTAGTTCAAACACTCTTAAGTTGGAGGATCTTGTTGGTGTTATTCTTAGCGAGGAAATGCAAAGAAAAAAAACAGGTGAGACATCAGGTAATGCGTTGACCATGGAGAGAAGAGGGAGACAAAAAGGAGAGAGGAAAGATCCTAGGTAACTGCGGGAAGTATGGAAAGGGCATATCAAATTCTAGATTCAAAAAAATAGATTGTTAGAAATATGGTAAGAAACAACATCTGAAGAAAGACTGCAGAACTCCAAAGAAGAAAGGAGACAGACAACAAGAGACTACTTAGGAAGCGAATGTAGCAGGGGATATGTTACAATATGATTTGATTCTTGCATTCGATAATACTAGCGATTACTGGGTAGTAGATTCAGGGGCCTCATGTCATGCTACACCCCATAGGAAATTCTTTTATGATTATGTTCAAGGTGATTTTGGACATGTTTTATTAGGGGATGATGAACCATGTAAAATTGTTGGAAAGGGTAAGGTACGAATTAAGTTAAATAATGGAAGTGAATGGCTGCTAAAACATGTAAGGAACATTCTTGCTATGAAAAGAAATCTGATCTCAATAGGGTAGTTGGGAGATAGCGGTTGTTTGTCTATGTTTGGAGAAACGTGGTGGAATATCACTAAACGATCACTGGTAATATCAAAAGGAGATAGGGTAGGTATGTTATATTTATGTTGTCACAATAATGATTATTCTATCTGTGTAGCTTCCACAGAAACAGGTGCGGTGGTGTGGCATCATAGGGTTGGCCACATGAGTGAGAAGGGGATGCAGATTCTCCACTCAAGGAAACTGCTTCTAGATCAAAAGTAGGTAAGTTTGGAATTCTGTGAGAACCGTGTTTATGGAAAAGAGAAGAGAGTTAGGTTTCTCAGGGTTGGGAAAGAAAAGAAGAGTGAAAATTTAGAGCTTGTCCATATAGATGTATGGGGACCATCTCAGGTACAACCTCTTGGTGGATCTTGTTATTATGTTACTTTTATTGATGATGCAACTAGAAAAACTTGGGTTTATTGCATTAGACAAAAATATGATGTGTTTGATACTTTCAAGAAGTGGAAAACTCTGGTTGAGAATGAGATAGGAAAAAAGTTGAATTGTCTCAAATCTGATAATGGAGGTGAATAATGCAGAAATGTGTTTGACAGTTACTATTCACACAATGGGATTCACAGAGAGAAGATAGTCCCTGGAACACAATAAGGAAATGGTGTGTTGGAAAGGATGAACAGAATGATCATGGAGCATGCAAGGTGTATGATATTTCATGCATGGTTTCCCTTATAGTTTTGGGCTGATGCTATAAACACTATTTTTTATTTAATAAACAAAGGGCCTTCAAGCGCTTTGGATGGTGGGATTCCAGAGGAGGCATGGACAGGTAAACAGGTAAAATACTCATTTCTGAGAACTTATGGTTGTGAAGCATTTTTCCATACTGATAAAGATGATATAACTAAGCTTGAAGCTAAATCCAAGAAATGTACCTTTATTGGATACGAGGTTGATGATTTTAGTTATCGATTGTGGGATTATGACAATTAAAAATCAGTAGGAGTAGAGATGTATTATTCAATGAAAAGGTCATGTACAATGATCAGTTACATGGAAAGAAATAGGAAAAGGAAAACACATAGTACACAGTGCTTGATGAAATCAAAGAAAATGAAGTTCCAAATGCACCAAAAAATCAAGAGCAACAACAAGTACCTGAAACTCCTGCAACTGTAAGAAAATCTACCAGCTTAAGTAAACCCCCTAAATGATTCCCTCCTTCACTGTATTATTTATTGATGATTGATTTTGGTGAACCATAATGTTATGAAGAAGCAAAGTAGGCAGAAACTAGAAATAAGTGGGAGCAAGGCATGGATGAGGTGATGGACTCATTGGTAAGAAACCAGAGTTGGGATCTGGTAAATTTGCTTGTAGAAAAAGGTGTTGCAGAGGTTTAGAATGTAGAATGAAAAACTAGTTAGTATACCTTTATCCAACCATTTCAAACTAAGTAAGGAGATGTGTCCAGAGAGATAGGAAGAGATATCCTTCAATGTCCAGGATTCCCTATTCATCAGTGGTTGGAAGCTTGATGTATGCCATGGTTTGCACAAGACCATATATTGCACATGCAGTGGGAGTTGTGAGCAGGTATATGAAAAATCCAGGTAAAGAGCATTGGAAAGAAGTACAGTGGATTCTCAGGTATTTGAGAGGTACCACTTCTCATGCATTAAGTTTTGGAGGTTCATACACTATTCCATAGGGATATGTTGATGCAGATATGAATGGTGATAAATACAGCAAGAGGAGCACCATAGGGTATGTTGGGTGGAACAATAATAAGTTGGATTTCAAAACTGCAACAGGTTGTTGCACTTTCAACAATGGAAGCAAAGTATGTTGCTGCTACAGAGGGTAGTAAGGAGATGATTTGGTTGTAGAGGTTCATGGAGGAATTGGGTAAGAAGTAGGAGAATAGAAGGTTGTACAATGAAAGCCAGAGTGCCATTCATATTGCAAATGACTCAGCTTTTCATTCAAATACTAAACATATACAACTCAAGTACCACTTCATAAGATCTGTTCTAGATGAAGAACTGTTAAAACCGAAAAATATACATACTAGCCAGAATCCTATAGACATGTTGACAAAGGGAGTAACCAGAGAGAAACTGAGTTCCTGCTCAGTTTTTGTTGACCTTCAAGCATGAAGGTGAAAATAATAAATTTTTCAAGTCCAAGGTCGAGAGCATAGTCCAGTAAGTGCAACAGTAGTGGAGTTATTGTGATCAGTCTCCAAGTGGGAGATTGTTGGTTGTGGAGACTGATATTCCAAATCCAAAAATATTATTCAGTCGTATTTGTACCCCAGGTGTATTGTACACTCATTCACCCTTCTTTGGGGTTCGATATGTTTGTTGGCCAAATTTTTTGCGGACCCATGGTATTGGGTTTATCATAGTATTTTCCCATGGTATTGGGTTTATCGTAGTATTTTCCCATGGTATTTCCCCTATAAAGAAAAGCATTGTAATACGGCTGTGCAGGGGATTGTATTGTATTATATTGTAAACAATCTCTGTGATTGTGTGAGAGAGACTGTGAGAGCATGAAGAGGAAGTGTAGCGGTATTGTTGTAGGTTGTATCCCTTCATCTTTCTGGATGGTAATAAAAGGACTAGCAATTTTTGTGTGGACTTAGCCCATCATTTTGGTGAACCACGTTATATCTGTGTCTCTTTGTTATTTGATTAATGTGTTTTTCATCTTGTTTAATGATTTAACTGTATATCTATTATTGATCGACGGTCCTGTTTTCTAACATATGGTCCTTGTGATTAGGAAGATTCACTTTCCATTCCAAATTGGAATCCCAATTTCCTTCTTTTTAACTATAAATGAAGTAAATGTAGTAAACCTTCAAGAGGTTTGAAAATACTACTAAGACAATTTGAAGAGAGAATTCCTAAATATTATCTCTCACAAGCCCACTCTTGTCAAGAAATAAACCTAGAATTGTATAATGAGATATCCTAAGACTCAAATCCACTAACCTAGAATGCAAGCACAAGCTCAAGGCTAAGAGAAATTAAACAATTGAAACAAGCTTATGCAGGGTTGGCGACAAGGTAAAATCATAAATGTTTTTTCATTGTTGGATCTGATATCTTAAAATTTTGGAATGTCCCAATGTTGAACCATGTGTGAATACCTGGAATTCTTGATGGTGGCAGTGCCCTTCATTTCCTTAAGTGCATCAATGTAAATTTGGCATGTATTTCCCCAGGTGATATTTGTATGCATGATAATTTAATTGTTATCAAGGTATGGGATGGAAGGTAAATAAACCATATTTGTTTGACATCTCTTCATTCAACCTAGTGGCTAGATTGACATGTTGATCAGATTTTGTATTAAGAGAGTGGGGAATATGATAAAAACTAAATTTGATCCATATTTTGTATTTAATTTCTAATTCTCTCAATGTTTTTTTTCCATGGAGCTTTCTATGGAAGAAAAATGGAGTTGAATATGATGAATTATCATAGAAAAACCACCAAACACCATATTTTTCCTTTTCTCTGGTCAAGACATGAAATTGATTCCTTGTAGTAGAGAATATGATTCTTCCTAATTCTTAGATCCCCTCCATAATATATTAAAGTAACTATTTTGTTTACTTCCTCTGATATCAATAAGGATACTCTCCTTCATTTCCTTAAGTGCATAAATGTAGATTTGGCATGGCTTTCCCAAAGTGATATTTGTATGGATGATAATTTAATTGTTATCAAGGTATGGGACGAAAGGTTAATAAACCATATTTTTTTAACATCTCTTAATTAAACCTAGTGGCTACATTGGCATGTTGATCATATTTAGTATTAAGAGAGTGGAGAATTTCATAAAACTAAATCTCCCTCATAATTTGTATCTCTTTTCTAATTCTCTCAATGTTTTTTTTCATGGAGCTATCTATGGAAGAAAAATGGAGGTGAATATGATGAATTATCATAGAAAAATCACCAAACACCATAAGTTTCATTTTCCCTAATAAAGGTATGAAATTAATTCCTTGTAGTAGAGAATACTACTCTTCCTAATTGTTATATCCTTAATCTCTTAAAGTAACTAATTCGTTGACTTCCTCTGATATCAATAAGCATCCTCCCCCCCCAACTTGCCACCCATGAGTTTATTATTAATGCTCCATCAAATAATAGTTTGTAATTATCTTGTTGATCTATTCATATCTTAAAATCCCATTCATCTTTCCTAATTTATATATTGTGTTATTGGATTTGTAGGGCCCTCGTGGTATTTATCACAACAACTTCCCTTGAAAGAACCATTTACAACCATTATCTTTATTCAATGTGCAATATATGGCTTTGATATCTAGTTAATCCCTTGATTTTTATAGCCTCTACAAGCATTCAATGTTCTTTGGTTGCAATTATTCTTGGCAAAATATATTTCTTGTTGAAATATAGTCATTTTCCTCATTGAGCATACTTTTCGATAATCTTATTTGGTGATGGAATCTAAGCTCACTTAGGAAATATAGGCTTGTTGGTGAGTGATCCATTGTACCTTTTCTGCCAATACCAAAAAATGTCTTTTCAAATCATAGGGGTAGTCCACATATTATCTAGTTCCTAGAATGCAACGAACCACGCCATTTGGGTGTACATATACTCATTTAAAACTTTGTTATTGTTTTTCGATGTTGTTTTTTAATCATGCAAAGTTACAAAGGACTTATTCTCCCATGTTTAGAGAGATTACATGTCTTAGAGAATATTTAACCTCTCCAAAGCATCAATCTTCCATGCATGATTTGTGTATGGATTAGATCCTTGATTTTAGGTAACTAATCCTCAAGTTCTCCACTTAAGTCAATTATGATCTAGTTCAATAATCTCTAACATATTACATGTCTAACTAAGGGAATATGAGCTCTAGTTAATCCCAAGTAGGTTTTCATGCATTGGTGAGCATTTTGAATTACATTATTTAGTAATTTGAATTTCCTATACGTATAACTTTGATGAAGAATTAGGAATCACAATATATATCATTCCATTGTGTTCTAGTACACATTGCATTGGAACTCACATCTCTCATGAGATATTGTAATTATTTTTTGATGGATTAATAAAGATTATTTGAGTCTAAATTTTGTTTTATCTCTTCATTATTTTATGCTTTGCTTCTTCACCATATTTTTTCCTTTCCAAAATGTTTACATCGCATTAGAACCATGGAATATCTAGGGAGAATCATGAAGTCATAGAGCACCCATATACAGATTCCAAAGGCCCATTGGCTACACTTATCTCATCGAAGTTCATAGATACAAAAATGCAATGAACTTTTGTAAGACCCTAAATTCCTAATAAGGGTTATATTTTCTATATGAGTAATATAGTCAATTATAAAAGTAAATTATGTTTTATGTCTAGAGTAACAAATTTAACTATGCAACTTTAATAAGAACCCAAATAATTATAAATTAAATAAATAGCATAATTTCGCAAAAAATGGTAGTTTTACCAATTAAACAATATTATCCTTATATTATAAGAATAACGTGGAAATACTTTTCACCAAACTAAATTCGACAATTGATATAGATAACATCATTTAAATAAGTAACCAGAACAACAGTTAAACATACATACGTAAGCTCCCATAAGTTAGATTTACAGTTGCACATTTGAATCTAATAGGATGTACATAAACTCAATAACATCTCTTCATGAAACCATGTGTGTGTGCACGGGGGGGGGACACTCTATGCCCAACCAGCCCCTCATTCATAGATTGAGATGTCGCAAGCCCTCACTCAATAATACCAATCCATACAACACTATCATCATAAAAAATATACCAACATACTCCAAATATCCATCTCCTCCAAACACCTAAGAATAATGAGGAAGAGGGACAAAGAAGGAAGAATAACCCCTTCCCCTTCCCCTTCCTCCTATTTAATATTTTTCAAACTCCCCTAACATGGACACATGTCCAGATGTAATAATTCTCATGCAAGATTCCACTAAATAGATAAATAGAACATAATTACATATTTTTATTATTTTCCTTTATCAACCCCTTCTTTAACTTAATCATGATTAATTTTTATTTATTTTATAAGTTACATATATTTATTCTTATGAATTATTCCCATGCCCTTAAAATACTATTAATATAAACCTACATATCCTAATACTATTGTGTATGGATAAGACCCACTCATGTGGCCATCACGAGTATGTCTCATTCCCACATTATAACCCCAACTTGCCTCTTAGAACTAATACAATTGTTACAGATGGGTGTTACATACTCCTTCCATTCAAAAAAGTGTTATGCTAAAGTAATTATTACAATATGAACCAAACCATAGTTATTTTACTTCCTTATGCACCGTCATGCTAAGAATCATACCATCCAATCCATTTCCATAGCTCCAATCCAACATAGGATGGTCCCACTCACCATGACATGTGGACTCTACTGTAACATGTCCATGGGGAAAATAGTAGGAATCATAAGTCCTCAATCTTATACTAAGGGATACACCAATCTATTATGACATCATTGAATGCATCAAATTTCGTTCTCATATGGTCAGCTCATCGGTTAATGCACCAGATTTTGAGAAACCAAGCATTCTTTTGGTAATTGTTTTGACCTCATCAACCACACCATATTTCGGTATTCTTTGGTAACCTCATTCATCACACTAGATTTTAGTTAACCAATCATAACTTAAATATCTATTTTTATCTCAGCTGTCACATTGTAATTGGTCTAATATGGTCACCTCATCAGTCGCACTAGATTTTGGTCAACTAGTCACACTTTCAGTATTTATTTTGACCTCATCGACCGCTCTAGATTTTGGTTTCATCTAGTCACATCACTACCTACACCAAATTTTGGTTAACCGGCTATCTTGAAAGGTTTCCTCACATCCTCCATATCCCTCCAAGGAAACCAACCCCAGAAATTATAAGTCCAACTCCATATGCTTCCATCT
The DNA here is from genome assembly GCA_001517045.1 of Pseudotsuga menziesii. Lineage (NCBI taxonomy): Eukaryota > Viridiplantae > Streptophyta > Pinopsida > Pinales > Pinaceae > Pseudotsuga > Pseudotsuga menziesii. Next base: position 37,674 of record LPNX010323960.1, on the reverse strand, counting down.
ACACCTAACGTACCTAAATCCATGGATATGGAAATGAATTAATGAGTGAGTCGGTCCCCGTCCCATACTCCCTCATGTTTATGAGATCCCACGCGATCCTAGAATGACCCATCCTAGAAGGCCCTCGAGTGGAATTCCTATAACATATCCACTCACAATCGTAGAGTTTGTCATTAAACATGATGAAATAAGTCCACATAAAATGTCACGTTACTTCATGATCATGATGTATCAACAAATCTAGATCAATTACGGTATCACAACATATTTACTAAGAAATCAAGGAACACACACTACCATAATTAAAAATGTCATTACCATGACAAGAATCTCATGCTATTTCCTAATCATTATTTAATTAATCATGAATATTAAATTTGTATGTAAAACCACATGTTATCATGGTCATTTGATTCTTCAGCTATTATGGAATAAATATTCACTATACCATATTCTAAATTAAGCACATCAAACAAATTTCACAACAACAACATGAATAAAATGGAACATAATATGAACTTATAACCAGATATACTACCTCAAGCACATAATACCTCTAAAAATAACCATGTTCACCACCTTATCCATCATAAAATATTAATATTATAGAAATCTTCCCATCGTAATTATGATCCTTTACTCCCTTATTTATGATGGAAAAACCTGATGCAAATAACCCCAAACAAGACATAATATTATCATAAGGAAACAAAAACTATATGAAATTAGAACATGAGGAATGTTACCATGAGAACATGCCATTATTACACCCCATTTAAATCCTCTTATTAGTCCCTGCCCTAGGGCTGCAGGGACTCTATGAATTGGCTTGCCGCTGATTCTATTAATCTGCACACATATTTATGGAACTATGTCCCTATGTTTGATTCAATTAATAATACAACCTTTTTTAAACTAATCATTAGCTTGGGTCTTATAACATGGCTTTATCCATCGTTCTCTCATCCAATTATTAACTTGAATTTTGCAGCACGAATTGTTTTCTACTAATTAGCAAATTGAACCTCTTATTTGGCCTCTTCTCGAGGCGGGTATGTTTTTCAATATCATGATATCGTAAGTTTCAAGTATGAACTAGATAAAAATCCACTGACATATGTTAATGCTACGACTCCCTTAGCATTAGTTTGGCAGTAATTGTTAGCATTAGATGTTTGTTTGATTTAGAGAAATGAATCAAAACAATTTTAGCTCTAGAATCCACCGCTTTAGCTTTAAAAATATGCCACACGCTCGTGGACATTGCTACAATTGCCACGGATTTGTTAAATTTCCATTTGTCATGGTTATACTTTTCATAGCCTCCTCTAACACGACACCGCCATTGTCTTTCACTCTTATATTCCTTTATCTTTAATTCTACAATGTAAACCACTATTGTTTTCCATCTTCAAGAAAAATTTGCACAAGGCATCTTCTGATAAGGTGTGATGCATCTTCTGGTATGGAGTAGCTAGTTGGCTAAGGTGTGATGCGTCTTCTAGTATGGAGTAGCTAGTTGGCTATCATGTAATTCCTGCAACATTAACACTAAATCTATAGAATATTGATTTTTGGCTAGACACTTTCTATGAACTATAGCTCACTAAACAAAATTTAGGTTTTACACTAGATGTAACAACATCTCATATGATTGAGAATTAATTTTGAGAATTTTCTGCTAAGTGACTGTTGCAATATTTACAATTACAGAATGTTCATTGTAGCATATATGGCAATAACTCTAACCATGAATCTCTAAATTCTATACATGATACACCTACATATCAAAGCCTAACATATGAGATATTACCCATGAACTATGAGGATTAGTAATAGTCCAGTGAGGGAGGTTCTTAATCGTTAAAAAAAGATGAGCAACTGATCCGAAGAACATCCCTTAACTTAAACATGCTTCCTAGCTGCGAGGAAAGTATCACAAGGTATGTTGGTGCACCGAATCAGAGGAACCGGGCATGATTTATGTTTTCCAAGCACTCAACAGGTAAGATATGTACACGATATGTATGACTCAACCATGGTAAAAAATTTCCTTCTGTTCTTTCACAAAAAAGCAACAGAACGTTGTGGATTGAAAAGTTAAAACTAGACCCCCGAAGCCATACGACCTAAAGCTGCTCACCTGGGGTTGAAGCAATAAATGAATGAACAACAAGTTAAAAACATCCACTACCAGTGATAGATAGACTGATACTACCAATTGAATTACACTTAGCTTTTTTTTACTTATGTTGCAGTTGTGTCGAGGAAGGATAGGATATTGCAGCAGACAGACACTTCTTAGTGAGTAGTAGAAACTATCTGTCTTCTAACACTACAGCTTGTGTCAAAAGCATATAGAGAGTTTCCTCAAAAATACTTTGTGTATTCGGTTTGAGAAGAAGCATGTTTCATTCAGATTTAACTACACTGGAATGTCATCAGATTAGATTAATGCCTAGATCACTGTTTGTTTGCGGGAATTATTCTTCAGGAGGTGTCATTGCCATTCCTCAATTCATGAATTCTTCATTACCAAAGCAAGATGAGAAAATGATCCAAATAACATGCCTTAACTTAAACATGCTTCCTAGCTACCAGGAAAGTATCACGAGTAAGGCACGGTGGTGCGCCGAATCAGAGGAACTGGGAAACCAGACAAGACTATCCTTAAAAAACCTATGGAAAGGGAAAGATATGAAACTTATAAGTCTTATGCTGGTGCTCCTTCAATAATTACTGACCTTATATATAGATATATATGATTCTACTTAGACTGGATCTATGGTTGGATCTAGATCGACTCCTTGGATTTTTCTACACTTTACCTGCTCGATGGTCCTAGTAAATGAACCTCCTTCTGAGCCCTAATCTTGATGGTAGGTCTAGAAGACTCCTGAGGTCCTAACTGGTTGTTGTGTTGATGCCACAGGATGTGACCATGAGAGCTAAAAAAATTAGGGATTTTTTCATTCAATATTGCAAATCATATGTTGGTTTACATATGATTTGCACTATTTAGTCGTGCAAATCATATGTAAACCGGCATATGAAAAACAATCAATTGGGCATAGCTGAAGTAGTAACAATTTTTTAATAACAAAATCTGAACAACAAAATGGTATTAACGATGATATATACAACAAAATTGTGCATTAAGTTAAGGTCAAAATTGTACATTAAGTTAAGGTCAAAAGAATAAGAGGTTGAATTGAACAGCATGAACCATAATTCAAAATTTGGTAACATTTTGGTAAATAGAATGAGGTAACATGTGTATATTCAAGGTTTAATGGATATATGCATAAGACAAAATAGATTGAATTAACTAGTGGCTATTACAACCGCATTTTTATCACAACAGGAAACATTTTAGTTAATGCATTTCAATTTTTTTCTCCTGAGCATTGGGTTGTTCTCCCAAGCAAACGCGCATGCCTTTCAATGTTTTAATTTAAAATTAAATCACCATTTCTGAGGGCTGGGATATACCTTTCCCATCCTTTCAAAATTTCGACTCAATTTTAAATGATTATTGGTCATGGGATCAATGGCCCGCCTATGGAAAATATTTCTTACATAGTTCAAATGTTTATTTGTTTATTTATTACGGGTTCCATGCCCAGCCTATTAAAAAAAATTTTACACAGTTCAAATGATTTAGAGAACAAAAAATGAGATACAACGTTGAACTAGTGTGACTTTTCATCCCTACAGCTTTCAGATACAAAGACACAAATATCTTCCTATTATTGCTAATCTAATGAATCCTTAACATTCTTAGCACAACTTGATAAGGTTTATACGTTTTTAAGTAGATCAGTCAATCAATCATATGAAATCAGTAAAATCAATAATTGACTAGGAAAAATATCGGGCCGAAACTTTGCTCAATAATTAAGCTAGTGGCTTTATCGTTTGCAAATACAAGGATTATTCCCTTTGCAAATACTAGATGACATAAATCAAAATATTCTCTGCAACTATAGTGTACGAACCTGGTAAGTTACAAACATAAGGCCTTTTGTGTTGGATTTTCTCTACAATCGAGATGAACAAACAAAGCCTGTGGGACATCCGCATGTTTCAGTGCAATTCAAGACTTCCAAAGCTGATGGGATATCCGCCTGTTTCAGTGCAATTAGAAACTTCCAGCGGAGTAGATAATTCATCCACTATGTTAAAGTAGAAGATGGGAGCTTTATGAGCATATGTTTTAGGTTGGCTTTATGGATCGAATTAGATCATTGCAAACATCTGTCTTAAAAAGTTATGTTTTGATGCCTAGTGTTCAAATTTTTTATCAAAGATACATGCATAGAGACACGTGGTTGTTCTCGAGTTCTACTATTTTTCATTTCAAGGATTTCTTTAGAAGGGTTATTATGGTAACTCTTTACACTTTCACCTTATGTTTCATTATTCGTATTCCATTGTTTTATGTTAAATCTCCTTTTGAGAAATTTACTAAATAATAAATAAAAAACACTATATTTAGATAGACTTTAGAGAGGGCTCCATATTTCCCATTAATAACTTGATTTTCACGTGTTCGATGGTGACAACCATTGATCCATCCACAACCCTTGTTGTAAATCTATTCATGGTGCTCGGTAGGCATGCAAAGGTAAAAGTGTGAAAGAAATATCTGGCTATTCAAACAATCAAACTTAAGTGTCCTTTCTGGAAAGATAAGATAACAACAATGCAGAGAAACTCTTTTATACAATGTCATAGATTCTCAAAAAGCGGTCCTAAAATTATTTTGTAAACAACCTCTTAACACTAAAAAATTGTTGTAAAAGCATATCTACGTGGTCATGACTCGGCTGATTCATGAAACCTCACCCCATCCACACAATTGTCGAGTAAGTCCTCCATAGGTGTGTTCAGTTATTTTCTATACACGTGCTCGACGAGGAAGCTTCCAGCTCTTTTGTTGGGCCCATAAAATTATGACCTACAAAAGTACATGGACAACACTGCAGGGAAGAGAAGGGTTATAAGTCTAACATGCTACTCATGAAATAAAAATATGATGTTTAGAATGAAAGATATAATCCTAAAAACTTTTTTGTCCTGCGAGCAACTTGAACAACGGACAATGACAATGAAATTCGATTTTTGGTTTCCTTGCCCTATTTATTGAACTTCTTGGTTTTGATTTAACTCCATATGGAATAATACATCACCTATTTGATGCATCCTTAATTTTTGTAATTGCATTCCTTGTTTTGTGCTCTTCCTCATTGCATTAATATTTTTCATGGTTAGGTCCTTTTGTGAAAATATGTTAGGATCTGTTATAATTTTCTAGCTCCATTGTATGGGCTTATTTTCTGTAAACCTACCCCGATATTATTTGAAGAAGCCATGGAGGTGGTGGGTAAACTCGGTGATTGGTGTTTGGAGGAGTAGCACACTCACATGGCAAAGGATTTGTCCACGTTGGAAAAGGAAATTTTCACAAAACTAAGAAATCAAAAATAAATAATCGTACATTAGAGAATAACATCAAGAAGCATTACTATGGCTTAAAGCAGGAAAATGATAAACATATACTCAACTGAGAGCATAACAGAACATACACTACACATGTTCNCTCTCTTCCAAATTCAAGTTTATATATATATATATATATATATATATATATATATATATCCTAATTTAAATGAATCTATGCTAGTTTCTACAATTATAATAGCAAATGCATCATTTAGAAACAATGTGTAATTACAGAGAAACACAAAATTTGATGATCGCCATTACCCAAACTGTAAACTGCAGAATCAACCTCACTCCTCTCGGCCTCTTTCTTGTACTAACAGGGTGTATTTTATACTTATAGCATGATAAATATGTGTGCATGGATGCATACATATGTAAACATAAACAATGAAGCCTTGACATCTAAACCCATACAATAAATTCCCTACATTCAACGTAAGAACTATACCTTTGCAATTGCAACATCGCTTCTTTTAAAACAATCAATAGAAACCATTGGTCTAATATAGCTTTTGTACGTTCTTCCTTTTACAAGAACATAGTTTGTGTACATGCTTAGTATTAGAATAATAGACATACTTGAAATGAAGAAACCAGCTTGAGATCAATTTGCAATTATGCCAATGCTTTTAGCAAACCAATATTTATAACATGCTTCTCTGTAATTGGAAATGAATACATAATCCCAATCCAAATCCATAACCAAATTTTCAACAATCGAAAATAAGAATAATATTTTGAATTCCAACAATAGTCATTATCAACAAATTATTAACTGTAACTGGAATACTTACAAATTGGAAAAATCCTCAAACCCATTACCATATAAGGTAGACACATTCATTGACTTGACTCCTTCCTAAAACCATTGTTAGATGAATGGATTCAACAATGCAATGTTAAAATAAGCATTCTCATCAACTTAGACACTGCATTAGTGATACAGTGTTAGGAAGCTAGGCAATGGTTGTTTGTATTAAGAGAAGAAGCTGTGAGAGTAGTCAAAGTGGTTCAGATGAAAACGCTGCCTAGTCTTTCCTCTCCAAAGGAAGGTTCTCTACATGGACAGATGGAAATCATCCATATGTTTGAATAATTCCAACATGTACAAAGAGGTATTATGTAGGACAAACACCCATAATCAAGCTATCATCACAATAGAAGGAAACAATACAAGGCAAATGAAGTAGATTCAACTATTTCAACTATTGCATAGTATTTTATATCTGATGGCAAGGACTTGCTGCCTATAGCAGCCCACCTTGTTAAACCATCAATAACCGTATAAAGTAGCATGACATCATATTAAAGATAAACTATATAATCCTTAGGAATCATCTCCAGTGTAAGGTTGCATCATATCAAAATAATAACCACATATGTTAATGACTATGAAGAAATTCATACACAACAAAAAATGAATATCTTGTCAAATGCTGTGGTAAAATCTTAGTTTTGTTACAAGATAGGGATAGTCCTACTAAGTCTCTAGGCCTTCGAGGAACCTTACCATTTGTTGATTTATGTATTGGATTAAGAAATTCATTTATTGAATTCTTCATATTCCCTTCTTTTATTTACAACCCTATAATGTATTTTAATACTCATTGAGTTTTCAATCTACCAAGGAAAGGATCTTCTTAAACATTGTTAAGCTGTAAAATTCCTACCAAGGACCTGTGTCATCATTTGGGAATGACGTTGACATGCTCAACCTTATCCAACTTTCCTTAAAACTTGACAATGCATCCTAGGTTTACTATCAATGCATCCTAGATTTAATATCAACTACCTCATTTGCAACCATTATGTTCATGACATCACCTACGTAATCTCCCTAAAGGGTCTTTTATAGCTTTAATAATTCCTTGAGTAGCTTAGTACCATAGGGGTATATGGTGGTGTGTATTCTCTAGCATTCACTAGCCATGCCTTGTTGTCATGATTCAACACTAGCACATATAAATAAATTTATATAGAAATACCTTATATATCTTCCTACAAATTCCATATCTTCATTCATAGTATAACATAATTCTCTTTTGAGGTGGTCAAATTGAAATATGTTTTCATTTTTCTTCTTAATCCCACTAGATAATAAAAATAATAATACCGCATTTTAATCTTAGGTAATATTCCAATCCCTTACTACAAGGGTTTGTATCTTGTAAATGCAACCCCGTAAGTAGCGCTCCCTTCACTTCCCACCCATCCTAATGCTTGATTTTCCTTTCGTTTCATAATAAGACCATATTTTCATAATAAGACCATATAGTTCTAGCTTGATCTAAATGCATTTGTAATCTTTCTTGAATTAAAATTAAAGGAAAGTGAATAATAATAATAGGGCTAAAGTTATTTAAAAAAATAAATTTATTAATCCTATATTAATTACGAAGGAAGTATTAATAATGTAGAAATTATTTAAAATAGAAATATTGATAAAGTTAAAATAAATTAATAAGTAATCTATGTTAAGAGGATTAAACTCGATTAACAAAAGTAGGGTGCATGAAGGCCATGTGTCCGTTATGCATAATTCACTGTAATCAAATTAAAATTGGAATTTTTTTCATAAATAGGGGAATTGGGAGCTGATTTAGGAGTATTTTTTGGTTTTCATGCTCTTTGTTTGGATAGGTTTGGTCGAGGAAATGGGTTCTATGAAGATGGAGGTTTGGAGGATAAGGGTAGAATACGACTGTGATTATGACCTTTAAATGGATTTGTATTGTTGACTGAGGGATCAGGGGATCTAAGTCTATGACTGAGAGGTTGGTTGGGAGAAGAGTGGTCATCCCCCACAAGAGGTTTCTAGTAGATTCCACCATGGTCATGAGGATTTTTTTCCGAGTTGATGGACACCCTAGTGGGGTTAAATGTGAAACAGTATGTCTATTTCATGGTTTCGGGTATGTATTCCGGTGGTCGTATGTTTTTTAATATTTCATGTTTGAAATATTTCCTTATGATCATAATAATTTTTCTCCGAATATTTTATTGCTGTGAATTTTAAATAAATTCAGTTGTTACAATATTCATTTTAATGATTAAATTTCATGTTAATAGTTGTAAAATTTTAGGAATTTGTACTTTTTTAATTATATAATACCCATAATATAATTTAGTATGTATTCATAATTTTATGCCCTTACAGGTCTGCTCAATTAAATGATGAAAGAATGTGCATTCTACACATTCTCCATTCCCCACTGTTTCACAATAAAATTAATTTTTTTATCCCATTAATTAGATGATAGATGGGGCCAAGTTCAATACCAAGCTGAGTTATTGCCTATTTTAGTCCTAAACTTGAGAGGTGTCAAACCAATCTCTATCAACTCAATAAACTATTATTATGCATTATATAGTTGTTTAACAAAACCAAATTGTTGTTGGTATTGAGCATATCATTTAGCATATCTAAGTTTCATTGTTGAGGTGGGAGAATCTCTACTCTAAATAGTAGAGGCACCGAATCACAATCCAAATTAATGCACGTGGCACATAATCTCAATAACAACACTAGGTAATGAGGGAAATCTCCCTATGAAGATGGAAGATCACCATGCAATGGTGTAACAATTGGGTTCGTATTTCTTCCACACAACACCATTCACAAAAGATGGAAATTTCAGCCTACAAACAAGGTGAATGTGCCAATCACATGTAGGAAAATATACACCATGTAGCCTCCTCTATATACAATAGAAAAAATATAGCAGTAAGAGAGGAGCCATCTGGAGCATGTGAAACAAGGATGAGTGCACCAACTAAATTGTTAGAGTACAAATCACATTTTCTAGATCTGCCAAAATAAATATGTGGGCATATTAGTACCACAATTGAATATAACCAACACAACTAGAAGTTTGACTAGACCAATTTTGATTTGTTTTCTTCTTCTTTGGATAATGTCCCAAAAATCATTCCAATTGATGTGGTATGAGCGATTAGGCCAATGCTATTTTTCTAACGAAGTTCACCAACATGATACAATATTGAAACATAGGTTCTCGGATGATTGTGAAGATTTCCTTATAGAGAATGGACCTCTAAAAGGTAATTATATTTTTAAAATCATTATTAAGCAACTTCCTAGAATAAGGAAGTTAAGGCATCTCTTATCTCATGAAAAGAGTGTTTTTGAATGAACTTTTTCTTTTCCAAAGTCATGTTCCATATCATTGACCCCTTTTTGTCTCCTATTAGTCTATTTATATCCTTTACTGAAAATTCGGCTGCATACATTTTGGTACAAATTTAACACTAGGAGGTGCTTTGGTTTTCAATCCAATGCCACCAATATTTTTCTTAGATCTAAATATATGGATCTCTTACTCCTAGGATGTCATTTAGTTTGTGATTACATACATACTACCATGCTACATTGGCCCATTTCTAGTGGGAAATTCATTTGAATATCTTTGATAACTTTAATAATGATGTTGGGAGAGGATAACATACAAAAAAAATAAAGTCATAGATTGCAAGATATATTTTACCATGGTTGGTCTTCCAACTAAGTTTAGAAATATAAAGGTCAAACTTGACAATTTCTTTTCAATATTGGAAAGGAGCTTCTATTAGGAAAGGTTGCATCTAGTTGAGTCTGTGACGGGTGCTCCCAAATATTTGGATGAAAGGGAACACAACTAGATCCCAAGGATGAGACAAACATTAAGTTGGGCATAAAGAAGCATTGAAAAAATATAGTTGAGACATACCGAGACCGATGGAGGTGCCGTAATCATTCATGAAGGTGTTTAGAATTATTTGAAACTCTTTTTCTTCCATAATTATGGAGACTCCCACAAGAATTATATCATCAAAAAATTGAAGGTAACTAGAAACGAGATATTCTCTATCAAGAATTAGATATTTTAGGTTTCCTTTTGTTATAACTACTATGATAAATCTACCAAGTCCCTCAACCATCATGAGAAATTCCCTCCACCATCATGAGAATAAACAAAAAGGAGAAGAGTATATCTCCTTTATTTGTGCCACAACAAGGGGTGAAGGATGAAAAGGGAGAACCTTTAATGAGAATAGAGAAGAAAGATAAGAATATGTAGGAGAGAAGAAGCATGAAGATGTGAAGGAGAAGATCCACTTGGACTAACGAGCTAAGAAACCAAATTCTAACAACATATTATAAATGTGCATCCAACTAAGATTATTGAAATCCTTGGACATATCGATCTTAATTATCATACTTCCTTTCTTGAAGGATTTAAGGGATCTTTTGGTTTCACAAGTTAAGAAAATTCCATCAAAGATTTGTTGACCTTCAACATACCAATATTGTTCATTAGAAATTAGAGTAGGGAATAGAGGTTTTATTCCATGTGTAATGACTTCAATAATGATCTTGTAGATAACATTGCATATGGTTGAAGGGATAAGTTTGTTGGGATCATCTCCATTGGCCTCTTTGAGGATGAGAGTGAGGAGAGAGTTGGAAGCACCTCCAAGGATCTTCTAGATTCTATTCATTTTTATTCAAGAAAAAGTAAAAGAATCATATTGGAAAGCCATTTGGTCCACGAGATCTGCCAATAAGGATATGTGAATCCATGAAGATGGGTGTCTATTTTGGGGGGTCTTATGAGAAAATAAATTTGATTTTTTCATGTTTTTGAACTTTGGGTGAACGAAAGTGATATTTTCGTTTATAATTTCACTTTCAAGTAAAAACAAAACTTTTAGAGAATTATGTTAGCTTTCTATTCATAATTTTTTGAATTTTTTTAATTGAGATTTGATATGTCGTTTCAGAAAATGTTTGACAGTGTGTCCTTATGAAATGAAAGGACTAAAAAATAGTCATGTTTGGTTGCGCCCGTAAAATCATTGTTAAAGTTGTGTTTTGAAAAAAACAAATATGCTACGACAATATACACACAATATACTATTGTGATGACTATAACTTTGTAACCAACGGATCTATATACTAATTATAATATTTTTTTGAATTCGATCAATGGGAAAACTTGTCAATTTTAAACATGTTTTTGGTTGCACCACTTTTCTCTCAATTGACTATAAAACTTAAAAATATACGAATACCCTTTTGAAGTAAACACTCCAATTAAGTGCACCATATTTGTTTCAATTTTTTTGGTGGTGTATTTTTAAAGTTATATATTTTTCATTTCACTGCATTTTGAAAGAGATGAAACTAAAATCGACACATTTTAAGAAACAAAAAAAATAAAAATATCAAATCTCACCTATACACAACAAAATCTATACCTACGGAAAGTAGATTTAATGAAGAAACTAAAGGTATCAAGTCTGACAGTCGATTTGTAGTGTAAGACATCCATTTTACCTTCCAAAAATGGAGAAACATGAAAACTGTGCAGGTTATAGGTTTCAGAGATTATTCAGTCGAACAATGTTTTTCCATAACGGAGACATTACAAGCAAGGTTGTTTGGCCGAAAAACTAAGCGCAAAAAGAAATTCGTCGGTCGAAAAAAAAATCGTACAAGTAAAACGAAAGAGCCTCATTATTTTTGCACCTCTTCATTTCATATAAGTAAAATAAAAGAACCTCATTATTTTCGCACCTCTTCATTTCATATAAGTAAAACAAAAGAGCCTCATTATTTTCTCACCTCTTCATTTCGTTTTCTCACCTCTTCATTTCGTAAGTAAAAATATTTTTGAAGGTGTTTTCAGAGGAGATTTCTTTTGCCAAAGGTTTTTTTTAGAACATATTTTTCCTCTTATTTATTTTTGATAGGTAATAAATCCTAATTCGTATTATTCCCCTGCTAATGCATATATTTATACAATTCATATGACGGTTGTGTTTCACCTTCCGCCCAGCCTTTTCGGCTTCCTACATAACTATTCAGTTTTCTTTATTTATTTACAAAATATATAATCCCTATGGATTATATTCCAACAATCCCCCTCTTAATCCGAAGGGGTGTTCATAAGTCCGAGCATGTTTCTGAATCTTTCAAACTTTTCTCATCCAAGCGCTTTGGTGAAGATGTCTGCAATTTGATCATTTGTGGAACAATGTCGAAGATGGACTGTCTTGGCCTCTACATGATGTCGAATCAAATGATACTTTGTGTTGATGTGTTTGGTTCGATCATGGAATATAGGATTCTTAGCTAGCTTGATTGCAGAAGTATTGTTGACCAATAATGGAGTGGAGTTCTCTTGTTTTTCTTGCAAATCTTCAAGTATTTTCCTAAGCCATACTACTTCTTTCGTTGCTTCAGCTACAGCCACATATTCTGCTTCTGTTGTTGAATCTGCTGGAACTAACTGTTTGCATGATCTCCATGAGACAACTGCTGATCCAAGACTCAAAGTGTATCCAGAAGTTGATACTCATGTCTCCTTATTGCCATCAAAATCTGAGTCTGAGTACCCAATAAGTTTGAAGTCATCCACTTTAGAGTACTTGAGTCCAACGTCATGAGTCCCCTTCAAGTATCTTAGAACTCTTTTTGCAGCTAACCAGTGTCCTTCACAAGGTTTATGCATGAACCTTCAAAGTATGCCAACAACATAAGAAATATCTGGTCTAGTTGTTGTAAGGTAGATAAGACTTCCTACAAGTTGTCAATACTTGGTCGCATCCTCAAATTCTTTTCCTTCGCTTGATGTGAGCTTCATTTTCTGTTCCATTGGAGTAGAGATAGGGTTGCATTCTATCATGCAAAATTTGTTTAGTAGTTCTCCAACATATTTTTTCTGAGATAGGAATATGTACTTAGGATGTTGAGTGACTTCAATTCCTAAATAATAGTGGAGATGTCCCATATCTGTCGTTTCAAAGATCTTTTTCAAATCTTTCTTTATGGATGCTATATAGCTCTCATTGTTCCCTTTCATCAAAAGATCATCTACGTACACCACAAGATACACAACAGATCTTCCAACTTTCTTTATAAACAGTGTTGCATCATCAAGATCAAAATGTTTGAAATTTAACTTCAAAAGATGCTCGGTTAACTTTTCATACCATGCGCGAGGCGCTTGTTTTAGGCCATACAAGGATTTGACAAGCTTGCATACCTTTTGTTCTTTTCCTTTCACAACAAAACCTTCTGGGTGGGACATGAAGACATTCTCTTTCAAGTCTCCATTCAAGAAAGCAGTCTTCACATCCATCTGATGAACTTTCCACCCTTTCTGAGCAGCTAAAGAGAGTAAGTTACAGATGGTAGCCCATTTTGCTGTAGGAGAGAACGTTTCTTCATAGTCAATTCCTTCCTTCTGTGCATAGCCTTTTGCTACAAGCCTCACTTTGTGCTTGTCAAGTGAGCCATCTGATTTGTATTTGTTCTTGTACACCCACTTCCAGCCAATTGGTTTGGTTCCAACTGGAGGGTCAACCAGCTTCCAAGTTCCATTCTTTATGAGTGCATCATACTCATTCTGCATAGCTTCTTTCCACTCAACCCGAGTAGAAGCTTATTCAAAGGAATTTCGATCAAAGTTAGTAGATAAATTAAATTCACAATCAAATGATACATCCATGTCATCACCTGAATTATCTGCTTCTCCTCCATGTCTTTTTGAACTTCTCGTTCCCGTCTTTCCAACTTCATCTAGATGGACACTTTCAAGTGTCTTTGTGGCCCATTTAGGAATCTTCCGTGATGGTCCTGGTTGATCAGCTGGTGGTGCTTCATCATTGATTGAGAGTCTTCCAATTCTCTCAATCACATCATCCAGTTGAACCTCTTGTTCAGGTGAAGTAGCAGGAACTTCTTCATGTGGGGGAGTTGGTGCTTCATATGGAAATTCCAAAGGTTGATCCAGAATAGGAATTCCCCCTTCAAGGTTTGGAATTTCATATTCATTTTCAGAATATGTCTTTGGATGAGGATAACTTTCCAAATGATCAAGCCGTCTCTTAATAGATTGTTCATTTTTATTAGTCTCAAGAAAAATGACATCTCTGGAAATAACAAATTTCTTGTTTACCTCATCATACAAACGGTATGCCTTGGAGTATTCTTCGTACCCTGGGAAAATGCATTTTCTGCTTCAAGCACCAAGCTTGTTTCATTGCTCCTTTGGAATCAAGGCATAACAGGTGGAACCAAAAACTTTGAGATACCTGATTGAAGGGAGATGGCCAAACCACATTTCATGTGGAGTCTTTTTATTAAGAGCATTTGAGAGACTTCTATTTCTCAAATAGGGTGCACATTTTACTACATCACCCCAAAACATTATTTTTACATTCTTGAAAAACATCATTGAGCGAACCATATTCATTATGGTTCTATTCATTATTTCTGCTACACCGTTTTGTTGAGGATTGTAGGGAACTGTAGTCTGATGTGCAATTCCATGTTGGAAAAGATAATCTTCAAAAGCATTTGAAGTGTATTCTTTCCCATTATAAGTACAAAGTGTACCAACTTTTTATTGTGCTTGTTTTTCTATCAATGCATGAAAGTCTTTGAATGTTTGAAATGCTTCTAATTTTGTCTTTAAACAGTAAATACAGCACATTCTTGAGTAGTCATCAACAAATGTCATAAAATACTTATTCCCATTTGCAGAAGGAGTTGGCATTGGGCCACATAAATCAGAAAGCACTAATTCTAATTTCCTACTTGCTCTGAAATTAGATTCATGGAATGGCAGCTTACTGTGTTTCCCTAATATACATGCATCACATTTGTTCTTCTCTTTAGGAATGGTGGGCAAACCAAATACACCATTCTTTCTCAACAAATGAAGACTGTTATAATTTAGATGACCAAATCTTGCATGCCACAATGAACTAGATGACAAATTACCTTCTCCATGCTGAGCGAGGTAGGCATAGTTCTGAACTCTTGCAGATGAACCCTTTAGCTTTAGCAGCTTCCCATCTTCGTATCCAGTCATGATGACTTGGTTGTCAGAGGACTTTCTTATTTCTACAATTCCATCAAACATGTGGATGGAATGGCCTTGCTTTCAAATCTCCACCAAGGACAGAAGGCTTCTCTGCAACTCTGGAAGATAGAGAACATTCTTCAACAAGAAATCAGGGAATCCAGGCATCTTCAGTTGAATGGTGCCCATTCCCTTTGGTTTAAGACTTGACTTATCTGCAAAGTAAACTATGCCATCTATTGTTTCATTAAGTTCTTCAAAACAGTCTTTTCTAAATGTCATGTGTGATGTTGCACTAGTATCAAGCAGCCAACAATATTTGTAAGATGAAAGTGAAGTCATTTCATTAATTCCAAGATTACAATGTGCAACAATACAATGAGCAGAATCAGAAGATTTACTAGCATCTTGATTTTTATTATCATCTTTCTTCTGGTTGTGCTTGTCTTTGATGGAGTCCCACGAAGCCCAACACTGATCTGATGTGTGCCCAGTCTTTCCACAATGCTTGCACTACAAATATGATCTTTTGTTTCTGCCCCCTCTGCCTCTGAAGTTTCTTCTTCCTCCGCCTCTCTTGCTGCTTTCTCCTTTGGGATGATCTTTGCCAGAGAGGTGGCACCAACTATTGATGCCAAAGATTGCATCTTTTGCAACTGTTAGTGTAATTTACAATAAAGAACTTAATATGACAAAGAAAATGAGATAATAGAAAAAACAATAACCTTGCAGGTCTACAATCTCTGCCAAGGTGAATACAATGCAAGTTTATAGCATGCTCAGGCTTCTTCAACAAAAAATATATCAATCACTAGCAATATATGATATATCAGTCACAACACAATATATCAGTCACAAATGCAATATATTAGTCTCAGTATCATAATTTTTGAATATTGAGATCAGTTTTCAAGTAGGTCTTCAACAGGCTGTAGCAACACAGGCTCACTTGATACGTAGGCACTCCACAGGTTCAACAACATTTCAGGAAGTAGACAGCAGCATGTATACACCAGCAACATAAAAAAAATTCCATACTCCACGCAGTATATATATACTCAACGCATATATACCACAATCACAGGCCACAGCATATATTTATTTCTCCACACTGATCATAACTCATACTCAACAATCTCAGGCTCATACATCAGCAATACTTCTTACAGCCTTCTCCACGCAATATATATGATTATTCTTCAATGCAATATATATGATCAGTCTTCACTGAGTCTTCAATCTTCAAACAATCTCAACGGAGCCTTTCAAAAATGTAGTCTAGTCATGCAAATATATTCTTCCAAACAAAGGAGTAATGGATGAGCGAGAAAGCAAAAGGGCCGGTCACTATTTCCTGCTCTAATGGAGAGCACAAGCTATCATGAAGTTGAAGAGAAATCTTCAATGCATTCACGCAGAAGCAATAGGCCGCAACTCTTCAACGCTATAAAAAATTAAACTCTTGTCTTGAATCTTTTGTTTCTCCACCGGGGTATGCAGTAACCACAGAATGTCTCCCATGCACAGCAGAGAGGGCAGCACCAGTCATGGTATCCAACAGTTCAACGACGAGGATGAAGACGCGGTTGGATTACAGTTAGGATTCACTCCAGGAATCCATGCACTTGCAATGTCTCACAAGGATGAAGAGTCTCACAACGATGAAGTGTAGAGTCTCACAATAAACTTCCTGCATAAAACTATGGCACAATTAGGGTTTATGTATTCCCAAAATGCATCAGCTTCAACACATGCAGCTAGCTTAACCAACTCAGGCAGCTAGCTCAACGCAGCTATCTCCAACGCAGCTATCTCCAACTCAAGCTATCTCCAACGCAGCAAAATAGCAGTCACAACTCAATATGTATGCATTAGCAATATCAGTCTTCAACGCAATAATATTCTCAATAAGTGTAGCTGCATCTTTAATTTGCACCTTTAGAGAGTTCAATAATGGCATGAATCTTCAGCAAATTGTCATTAAAATAGGCTTACTCTTCCATAGATTCTCATCTTTGAATATTGAGATCTCTTCTTGGGTGGTTGCAACACCCAATCATACACAGACGATCTCAAAACAAATCTCACACATGAAACCACGGCTCACACAACAAATATTATCCATAAAAACTCGACTTCACATACATCATGTAGATTCTTCCAATATTTGAGCAGAAAACACAAGGATTCTGCAATGAACAACCTATGAGTGGAGGTCATAGAAATTAGGGATATGTAAACCAACCATCTGAGACATATTTGAATTTCTTTCTGGAAAAGAATAGTTGAGAGCGTGTAGCGAATTAAGCGAGTAATTATTAAAGTGCATGATCCAAAGGATTTCTCATGTCTCAAATTAACACGCAGTCTGGTTGGAGAAGTGTCCAGAGGAAGACTGGCAACCCACAGGAAACCCGAAAACAATTTGGCAGAGGGAAGAATGGATGGTATCAACGTAGATATCAAAAGCAGCAAGAGATATCAATGCAGTCACATGCAATATTATTTCTCCAATACTACAGTCTTCAAATTATAAACTCCCTCATGAAATCACAGCTCTGATAGAGAAGAGAGCAGTCTGGCAAATGAGGAAAATGAGAAGAGAATAACGCATACAAATGAATGCGCACAGGCTGGCAAAGAGAAACGCATGCAAATGGAAAACTGACGGAGCAGGCGGTCTGGCAATGGACTGGCAAGCAGAATTCCAGGACTAAAATGCAGCAGGCAGGAGTTATGGCAAATAGCCAAGCTCTGATACCACTGATAGGTAATAACTCCCGATTCGTATTATTCCCTTGCTAATGCATATATTTATACAATTCATATGACGGTTGTGTTTCACCTTCCTCCCAACCTTTTCGGCTTCCTACATAACTATTCATTTTTCTTTATTTATTTACCAAATATATAATCCCTACGGATTATATTCCAACAATTTCCAAGGAGTACGTTCAAAGAGTTTTTTCCCAAGGAATTTTTGCCAAAGATTTTGTGTTCTAAAGTATTTTTGAAAAGAAGTTATTTCTTTGCAAGAATTTTTCTCATAAAGTTATTTTCCAAGATATTTTTCGAAAGTAGGTTGTTTCTTTGCAATGGGTTTTTTCCCAAAGAGTTTTTTTTAGGTATTTTTGCAAAGGAGTTATTTCTTTGCAAGGGGTTTTTTCAAAAAGTTTTTTTTCCAAGGTATTTTTGCAAAGTAGGTTCTTTGCAATGGGTGTTTTCCAAAGAGGTTTTTTGCAAAGTATTTTTGTAAATGAGTTTTTTTTTCCAAAATATTTATATAAGTTGTTTTTTCAAATAAAGGTTTTTTTCAAAGAGTTTTTTTTTCCCAATTGTTTTACAAAGAAGATTTCTTTACAAGGTGTTCTTTTCTTTTCCAAGGGTTTTTCAAAAGGAGATTAAGCAATCATGGGAAATAAAAGAAACCGTAAAAACAAAAGTGATCGTAAACATGATGACGATGCTAATAGGGAATAACAAAAACTCAGAAATACAGCCAAAAGAGCAAGGGTTGCAAAAACAAAAGAAATAATTGAAGATATAAGAACATATTTACATGAAACTGTTGATGAAATGGAAATTGAAAATAGGTTACAAGAAGAACAAATGGAAGTTGAAGAGACCATTGTTGAAGATGTAAATAGTGATTTACATGTTAATGTTGATGAAGTCAATATTGAATATCAAAACCAAGATCCAGAAATTGGACCTGGTATGTATATATCATGTATTTTTGAAATTCATTTTTTATAATGAATTGTATTTTTGGACATATGTTAAATTAAATTTAGTTTGATGTATAGGTACTTTCACCATTGATGATGAAATGTTAGAAGACATTGACTGCGACAAATATGGAGAAAAATTACCCATACATGTTGCACCATATCGTGCTACAACAATTTATGATTATATTCTCAAGGATTGTTCAATAGCAGGACAAGCGCAAATTTTTAGATGTTTATTGGTGTCCAAGAAGTTAAAAGGTGCTACGTCATTATTAGGTATTCACAAGGAGACAAAAGAGTTGAAACTGAAACATAATGTGATAGAAAATATAGGTGATGCAATAAAAAAATTAGGAAAATCCAGAAAGAAAGATACCAATCCTGCATGTAGAGCAATTTAGACATCAATTGTTTCAGCTAGTACTAGACAAAAATGTTTGACAACACAACTAGCAAAAGCAATTGGAACCTCAAGAAAGACATTATACAAACATAGTAAATTCAGAATGAAAATAAATGAAAATGATGAACTTGCTTGCTGGGCAATTATTTGTAGACAACCTTACAAAGATATAATGGGAGAAGGTGTTAAATATATTGTACAAAAATATTGGTTGGAACATGCTTGATTTTCACCAAATTCAAGGGATGTGATACAAAAAAGAGTATCACGAAATGTATATGAAATCCGTCCAAAACATATAATGGAAATGACACAAGTACAATTGTTCAATAAATTCAAGGAAGATCATCATGGAATTAATATGTCGATCACTACATTTATGCAACAAAAACCATGGTATGTTAGACCTATTACTATACGTGACACATGTTGTTGTCGTTATCATGTGCAATTTCAATTATATTACGACACGTTTCTTGAATTTGGTAAAAAGTTTTGGAGAAATTCACGACCTTTGCCCATAGTACGTGAATTCATATCTCAAACCCTATTTGAGAGAAATCACGATGAAGTATTTTATAATAAGAAATGTGTCAATGGAAAACATTATCATGGTTTTGAAAATCTTGTTTTATTCCACAATAAATACCCTATCGATAATAATCAGTCACTTTCAAATGTAATCGTTGATTGGAGAAGATATGCATACAACATTTATTCTACAAGTTCTAGTGATGCACATTCCAAAAGAATTTAATTGCGAGAAGATAAAATATGTGTGACAGATTTTCTCAAGAAATTTGAAAGTGAAATTTATAAATACACCAATTATTCACATACAGCACGATGGCAAGTCCTTCAATTCAAACATTCCCGTGAAATTTTTCCAGCTGGAACATTTTTGTTTGTGGTTGATTTTGCAGAAAACTACACATTTGCTGCACAAAAAGGGATTCAAAGTGAATACTATCATTCTGACCAAGTTTCGATATTTTTCCATGTTCTATATAGACATTCTCAACAAGATGTTGATGGCATTGAAAGAATGCATGAAAATTGAGATGTGATTAAAGAATATCACTTTTATATCAGCAATGATCGTACACATGATACACATTTTGTTCAACATTGTATTGAAAAATTTTCTACGATTCACTAAAAAGTTGTAAAGTTAAATTCAATGAACATTGGATATGGTCGGATGGATGTGCGGGACAATTTAAATCTTCACGATCATTTTTTGGTTATGTCGACTTCATAAAGCAATGAACATTAAACATTGCTAGAATTTCTTTGAAACTAGACATGGAAAAGGTGAACATGATGGTGCAAGAGCATGTGTAAAAATAGCACTTCGAAGATGGCAAATGAACCATTCTTCTAGACGATTCCATTTAGCTGCAGAGGTTCTCCAATGGTGTAAATCAAATCTAAGCCATGATTGTAGTGAAGAATCAAAAGATGTGCACAGGTATGTACATTATTTTTTTAATTTATATTAATTGTCAATTTTAATGTATTTACTAACATTGAAGTATTTGTACACTAACATTAAAAGTTGTCATTTGTGATTTATCATTTATTGTGTAAGTTTTTTTGGCTTGTTGGGGTCCAAGATATAGATATATCAATACCATACGAGGCTAGCACCATACATGGGACTAGAGAACTTCACTCTATTCAAACAAAATCCTTCGAAACGTGTTTGCATTTGACAGTAGAAAGCAAACATGTTTTTGTCATATTTGCACTGAAAATGTTGAATCTACAGAAGTTTGTGAAAACATAACGACAACTATGTAAAACATTGGAAACACACAGAGATTAATCCAAAAGGAAAAATGCCACTAGCAATCATAAAAGAATTAGAATCAGAAGAAATAAAAATATCATCTGATGGTGATAGAATTTCAGATCTTGTTAGAGAAGGTAATGATGTTGTTGATTGTTCAATATTTTCCATCACCTTATGTTTATATATTCAATCTAATTCACTTAACTCCAACGCCAATTGTAATTTGCACATGAGATATTTTCGTTGTGATTGCACCTTTAGACAACAACGAAAATGTAAAATATTATTTGATGCAATGCACTGAAGGAAAAATGAAGTTATTGGAGGATTACAATGACAATGGATTTACATACAAGAGAGGATCCATCATTTTAAAAGGCTATTTTTTGTAGCAGACCCGTATGACTGAAAATTATGTCTACTTTCAGGATTATGAACCTGATGTTATATGTTGTTAGTATAGTAATTTAGTATGTGCATCTCAAATAAAATTGGTACAAGTTGCATAAAAAAAGAACTTAAAAAATAAAAAATGGAAACTGTCCAAATATGACCACGAATGGATAATTAAGGACGGCATTCCATTGCGATGTTTTTAACTACATCATTTCTTGTTTTATGTTAAGATTGGCTATCATGAAGTCATTGAACTTTAATTTATTAAAATTCAGAATCAAGTTGCTAATATTACCTTAGTAATAAAAAAATATTAGAATTCAAAATCAAGTTGCTAATGTTACCTTGGAAAATTTATGGATTGAGCTATAATTTATTAGAATTCAGAATCAAGTTGCTAATTTTACTTTAGTAATAAAAAATATTCCTATCAAAAATTCCTAACATTCCTAACATTTCCTAACATTCACTCATATATTCATATATTTACGCCTATCAAAACTTCCTAACATTCATGTCAAAACCCCAAATTTATGAAAAATTTAAAACTTTTAAAAATCACATAAGATCACAATAAATGCAGTTGTTAACTGGTTGATTAGTTTATGCCTTTTCTATTGTAACTGAATAACTATTTAATTATTCTGTACTTTGTAGAACAGTTTCTTTTTCAGCTACTGACTGTTTTTCTGTTTGCGACATAAGGTGGTTTGTCGTCTAAGGGATGGGCTTACTTAGCTTTCGAGCTAACGCAGCCGTTTCCTTTTTATTATAGGCATACAGGTAAAAGTATGGTTTGATGTTAACAAGTCTTTGAAGTTACAGTTCAGTTTTCTGCATATATTTGTTTTGGTAAAGTTTAATCATGCTAGAAAGACATACCATACTTCTCAAGGTATTATTTCTATTACTACTGAAGCTTTCCTTTGAGACTTAATATAAAAAGAAATGCATTTTTCCTATAAACAAAGTAGTAAAGGTCTACTTCTTCCAATGTCACAAAAATTAATAAATTTTACAACTACGATAACTTCTATATGACCATCCTGAAGAATGTATTTATTATTTCTTACTTGGCAGCTATCATTATAGAAAGTTCACAGTTTCATAGATTTACTTCCTTTGGCAAAGTTATAGTAATGTCATACCAAGCTTAGATTACACTCTGTTCAGTTTTCTACTGAGGAGAACTATTAATTACATCAATTCATAGTTATTTTTATTGCAGCATCTATAATTTATAATTTCCAACAAGTATCAAGGATTGGAAACCTATACTATTGGAACCAGTCCTAGATCCATTTCGTTTGATCTCTTATGATATCTCTAGACTAGATTAACAAACAAGGAAAAGATACAAACTTTTTAATCTATCCTTCTTTGAAGTCTCTTACAAATTTTGAGTTTGGAGAGTGTTAAGTCTACTTGTTGCCAACAATGTTATAACATAAACAAAAAGGGGTTATCTCCTTAGTTCCCAAGTATTTAAACCATATACTAGCATTAATCCCAAACATATTATCATTATCATAAGAGAAATAACAATAATTGCATATACTCCAAAGAGTAGAAATGAGTACGACTATCCTTTTAAAGCCAAAAAGATAGCATTTAAGTTGTAAACTATTACAACTAAACTATAATCAAATCTATTATAAAATAGTTTATTGTTATCCTAAGGAAATACTATGCTAGTGCGACAAGGTTGTGTCTAACCTTACGTAGCATGCGATAAAATAAACAATATATAATCATGCTATATGTAAAAACATAATGCCGATGATTAAACTATACGTAGCATGCAATTTATATACATATTTGACTAATGTACGAGGCTCTTGATATTATGCAGGTTAAACTATGGAGCGAGACCTCCTTTGGAACCTTCCAGCGATAATTTGGTTTATAAAAACTCAACGGTCGAGGACTATGGAATAATAGCCAACATCATACCAATTATTAAAACGATACGTGGTCATTTATCAGCCACACTCCATCGTTATATATGTGTTGACTAAACCCTAGCTTGTTATTTTCTTTGCCCTTGGGCCCTCGGCCGCTCTGCTAACTCTTCGGACCAAACCACTGAAGTTTTCACTGTGTTTGCTCCTATTGCTGCCTTGGCTCCTCGTGAGCTCTGCTATTTGCATTGTGAGGTTGAAAAGGGGTGTTTACCACCGTGTTTTTTGCTTCTACTCCTTGCCATTGTTTAACTGGTTTCGGTTGGTGACAGTCATTCCATTTTCTGTACCCTCCAGCGTTATATTCCTTCAGCGTGGCATGACTGGTTCAAGTTACTGGCTGTAAGATAGATTATTACACTCTGTCGGGTTCTTACCCACTCTATCGATTTACTGGAAAAAGTTGTAGCTTCGCTGCGAGGGTTTGTTAATAGGTAAGAAGCTATTCTTTGCTTTTCTTTAATAAACAATAATTTCTACCAGTTAATATAATTCTTTTACATTTAAAAGCTGATACTAAAACTCTGTGCAATGTTTTCCCTTGCAGGTGAACCTGGTTCTCTTCTTCGTTTTCACCAGAGTAAAGGTTATGGCTCCAAGACCCGGGTAAGCCTTGGTCCTTCCACGGCTTATCGCAATGTGTGAAACCCTTAAGCGAAATGTACAGAGTGGTTGTTGTAGCCCTTTTTGTTATCCTCCAGGGATTTTCAGATTGTTTGCTTTTATGTTTGAATTTAAGGGTTAAACCCTATCTCTTTAAAGAGAACCCTTCGGCTACGGCCATGAGTGTAAGAATCTACTTGCAGTTGTTGTTTGGTTTTATAAGCTTAACCAGCTATAAGCCTGGTGTTTACTATTTTAAAACATTGATACAGGCCGCACGCCTTCCTGTATATTTTTGTTACAGTTTGGGTTATTAAATAATACAGAGTTCCATTATTCTTATGATTGTTTGGAAGAAGTTAGGGTTTTATACCCTCAGTTCTATAATACTTTGGAAATTGTTTCTATTTCTTGTATTTCCTTAAAGCAGTATTGGAAGGATTAAAACAAAGTAACCTTACTGTGTTTATTTAATAACCCGTCCTGTGAGAAGAATATTACAGTTTTCTTTGGTTTATTTAATGATTTTCAATGAGGAGACATTTGTCTTGTTAAAATACTGTTGAGGTTTAAACATTTAAGCTCGATGGTCGAGCGTCCTGTACTCATGTCTTTTCTTCTTGTACAGAGTTACTTTCGAAAGTATTAATGCATCATTTTTGTTTAAAGTCTGTTTTTAAGAAGAAATAGTTCTTCAGGCTTAGAACAGCCTTAATGTGTTGTTTTACGAACCCTTGTGTTATTTTTATAATTATTAATTACTTGCAGTAAATAACTATCTAGGGTTTTAACCCTATTTTACAGTTTATAAGCTATATTATTTCTGGTTTTGATATAGTATATAATAGTAATATTCTTTTGTAACTGTGGGTAATACAAATCATTACCCTCATGATTAAGCTCGTTTATTCAACAGTTCTATTATTTACCTTTGATTTTTAAAACATCTGAGTTAGTTAAATAAGAAATTATTTTACAGATTTGTTGTCAGGTTAAATACCTGAGTTATACTATGCTTTGTTTATAATAATATACTTGGTTAAAGTAATAAAAGGAGGGTTCATACTAGTTAATAGACATATGTCAGAATAAACATTATTATTATAATATTAATTACTAACACAGTATTAGCAATCTTATTCTAGTTGTAATACTAGGTCCTCCTTTTACTTAACTTTGGTTATTTTTATAATTATTAGAATACTATTCAATATTTACTTCTTTGTAGTTTTACTATTCTTTCGAAACTCTGCTGTAAATAGTTTATTTTCTTAGTTGAAAATGTTTACTTATAATTATTCTACAAGAACGAAATGTTAACATACTTCTATTCAGAAAAAGAATATAAACCCTGCAACCTATACAACTTAGTTTGAAACAAAAGAATCAAATCAACCCGAAAGGAATAAACATTATAATACACATTATCTTTAATCCTGAATTGTTAACAGTAATTTATAATACCAGTTCTTGATTAAATTTATTTTAATAAAGAAACTATCTTGTTATGTAAGATGAAACTATGGTAAGCAGTAAAATTCTAACTGATCCTTTACTATCTAGTCTTATGGTAAAGACAAATAAACAATACAAAAAGAATTAACTTTTCTTTCTTTGTTCTAACTGTAAGAAAATAACATATAAGTTTTGAGAAAACACTTGAAGCGGCTAACTAGGAACTCAGTTCAGAAGAAATACTATTTCTCAATACTGAGATGCTGTGCTGGAGTACGGTCTGGTGATACCAGATGTGGAAAAACACAGTACTACTGACAGATTTAACTTATTATACTCTGAGATACTAACTTAAATGAACTGATAAACATACATGCATCCATTCATATACAGTAACATAAAGAAATAAATAGCAGAACCTGTTAGACTGTGGACAACAACAGTGATAGGAGGTCGTTCCTCCCTACCAACTCCTGGAGAGCGCTCAGACAGCGACTTCTCAGGACCCCCGAGCTTGCTCTAGTCTCCCTGGCTAGAACTAGGTGCAACAAATCAGATACCAGTCTTCAACTCAGTATTAACTCAGAACTATCAGTCAGTTCTCTCAGCCCAAATAGTTGTATTCAGAGTCAAGTTACTGCAGCAATCCATTCAAAACACTTCCTTACTGTTTTTCCCTCTTTCCTCAATGAAATTCCTGAATAACATTCACCTGAATGAATTCTCTCTGGAATAAAATCTGAGCAGCCTCAGCTCTCTTCATTGAGTACTTTTAAAGATTGCCTAGGTCTTAGTTGGGTTAACTGTCATTTAATGAGCCACCTGCTCAGATTCCACTTTCTTGGGGAATCATGACCCCAAATGTAGGGAAGTTGCCACCTGCAACTTAGGAAGTGTTTGAGGATGCTGCCACTTGTCTTTTGCCTTTCCACCTAGTTCCATCCACCAGTTTGGCTAGTAACCTCTTTTAACAGCTCTCCCATGCTGTTGTCTCCATAATTTATTTATTATTAATAAAATATTCTGAATTACACTCCATAACTGTTGACTCTGCTAAGTCATCAATCCCTAAGGATTAAGTTTAACATAATGTTTCAGAAATAAAATAAAACAAATTACATAATTTTACAAAATTGGGGTATGTGACATACACACCCCCTTAAAATGTAACATCATCCTCGATGTTACTTATTCTTCTTCCTCAGGAACCTCTTGGAACAGATGTGGGTATGCTTCCCGCATCTTACTTTCCAGTTCCCAAGTAGCTTCTTCAGGACTAAGATGCTTCCATTGCACCTTCAGCTGTCCAATTGTGCGGTTCCGCAGAGTAATCTCTCTCCTCCCGAGGATACAATCCGGTTCCACCAGAACTTCCCCTTCTGGTTCTACCTGTACAACGTTCCAGTCAATTACATGAGTAGCATCATGTACATACTTTTTCAGAACAAAAATATGAAAAACATTGTGCACTTTTAAATTAGGTGGTAATGCTAGCTGATAAGCAACTTGACCAACTCTAGATAAAATTTCAAATGGACCACAGTAACGTGGTGCTAATTTTTCACAACTCCCTAGTCTTAGGGAGCTCTTCTTTGGTCTTACCTTTATAAACACATGCTCACCCACCTGGAACTCTTTAGGAGTTCTTTTCAAATCTGCTTGGCTCTTTTGCCGATCCTCGGCAACCTTCAAGTTCTCCTGCACTTGTTTTACAATATGTTCCATTTCTTTTAATAATTCGGGCCCCAACACTAATCTATCCACTAGATTATTCCAAGAGATAGGAATGTTACATTTACGCCCATACAGAATTTCAAAAGGGCTGAACTTAGCTGATGATTGATAATTGTTATTGTATGCAAATTCTGCTAAATGCAAGTAATCCTCCCACTTACCTGGCTGATCCTTGACGTACATTCTTAACAGATCTTCCAACACTTGACTAACTCTTTCAGTCTGTCCGTCCCTCTGAGGATGGAAAGAGGTGCTGAAATTCAGAGTGGTGTTTAATCCTTTAAACAAGGATTTCTAGAAATTCCCTGTGAATTTAGGATCCCCGTCTGAAATAATAACTTTCGGTACACCATGTAGCCGAAAAATCTGTTTTAAGAAAATGTGTTGCTTTACTTAATTTATCCACTACCACCATAATTGAATCATTATGATTTTGATTTCTAGGTAATCCAGTAATGAAATCTAAGCTGATTATTTCCCACTTCCAGCTAGGAATAGACAAAGGTTGCAATAACCCAGCTGGATGTTGATGTTCTGTCTTAACTTGTTGACAGTCCAAACATCTAGCTATATACTCAGCTGTTTCAGATTTCATGTTAGGCCAAAAATAATCTTTTCTCAACATGGTGACAGTTTTCTGGTAGCTTGGATGTCCTGAATAAGGAGTTTTATGCACTTCATCCAGAATTAGCAATTTAACTTTAGACACACTTGGCACATACATTCTGTCCTTAAACAATAAAAATCCATCTTTATTTAAACTATAACCCTTAATTAAAATTTCTGTGGGTTCTTCCTTAGCTGTAGCTTGTAACATTTTATAATTTTCATCCAATTTTATACCTTCAGTTAGCTGTTCATTTAAATCAGAATTATAAGTATTGATTGCTGTTGTGAAATTCAATTTTGCATTTCTGCTCAAAGCGTCAGCTACTTTATTTTCTTTTCCTTTTATGTGTTGAATTTCAAAATCGTATTCACTTAGGAAGGCTAGCCATCTGGCTTGCCTTGCATTTAAGTTAGGCTAATCTAAAAGGTATTTTAAACCCTTGTTATTAGTCATTAAAGTAAACTTTCTGCCTATTAAGTGGTGTCGCCACATTTTCAAGGCATGAATAATAGCAGCCAGCTCTAAATCATAAGTGGCATAATTCTTTTCATGGATCTTTAGCTTTTTGGACTCATAGGCAATAACATACCCATCCTGAGTCAGCACTCCACCTAGATCGTCATTACAAGCATCGGTACAAACCACAAAATCTTTATTGGGATCCACTATTCTTAGAATTGACGCAGTTGTTAATAAAGTTTTTAGTTTCTTAAAGCTTTCTTCGCATTTTAAGTTCCAATCGAACTTCTTGCCCTTCTTCTGCAAGGAAGTGATTGGGTTAGCTATCTTTGAAAAACCTTATATGAATCTCCGGTAATAACCGGTGATTCCCATGAAAGACCTAACATCTGTTACGTCTTTTGGTACTGGCCATTCTTCAATTGCTCTGATCTTTTCAGGATCAACTGAAATCCCTTCCTTAGTCACTACGTGACCTAAGTACTAGATTTCATCCTTGAAGAAATCACACTTACTGAACTTTGCGAAGAGCTGTTGCTCTCGCAGTTCTTGTAAAACTATTCACAAATGTTCTTTATGTTCCTCTTCATTTTTAGAATAGATCAAGATGTCATCGATGAATACGACAACAAACTTGTCGAAATATTTGTGCATTATGTTATTCATTAGACACATAAAGACGGCTGGGGCATTAGTAATCCCAAATGGCATTACGACAAATTCGTAATGTCCATATCTAGTTCTGAAAGCTGTCTTAAATATGTCTTCTTCTTTAATTCTCACTTGATGATAGCTTGATCTCAGGTCTATCTTAGAGAACATCGTAGCTCCGCACAGCTGATCAAACAGATCGTCTATGCGGGGCAACGGATACCTGTTTTTAATTGTCATTTTATTGAGCTGACAGTAATCTATGCAGAGTCGCACAGTACCGTATTTCTTTTTAACAAAAATTACTGGTGCTCCCCAAGGGGAAACACTAGGGAGAATATATTTCTTATCGATTAATTCCTTTAACTGTGATTTTAATTCATTAAGTTCCAGAATATTCATATGGTATGGAGCCTTTGAGCTGGGTACAGCACCTGGTACCAGCTCAATTGTAAAATCCAGTTCCCTCCAAGGAGGTAATCCTGGAATTTCCTCCGGAAAAACATCAATAAATTCATTTAACACTGGAATATTCTCTATTTTTATTTTATCTTTTTCAACATTATTTGCCTCATCTGTAATAATTACAGCATAGGCCTTGCATCCTTTGCTAACTGCTCTTTTGAGCTGCAAGGCAGAGATCTACCTAACCACAGTCTTCCTAGGAATTCCTTTAACTATTACAGGCTGTTCATTATTATTTACACAAGTAAACGTTTTATCAAAACAGTTTAACACTACCCTATGTTGTTCTAACCAATCCATACCTATAAGTATGTCATAAGAACCAAGTGGTAGCACATTTAATTTAACAGCAGTTTCAAAACCATTCATATCTAAAACACAATCCTTAACATAACAATTTACCTTTCTTTTTGCCCCTGTGGCTAGTTGAACTAGCCAAGAGTTATCAAACTTTTCAACATTCAGATGACACTTTTCTACTATCTGTGGTGAAATATAACTTAAGCTAGCACCTGGATCTATCAAAATAGTTACAGGAGTTTTGTTAACCATACGTTCTACTTCCACCATGGAATTTTGGTACTTAGCTTGTCGATTTTCCAATGCTGCATTGATCTGGGGCATGGTCCTTGCAAAGTATCCAGCTGTCATTTCATCTTGTATTGTATGAATATTGTTGTTTGGATTCTTTCAGTTTGGGAAAACTGATGCATAGTGTGGGCCATTGCACTCCCAACACTTAACAGGTTCCTTCCTTTCAAAATTCTTAGTAAAATTTCCATGATTGTTGGAAACCTCCTTGCTGCCCTTGAAGTTATTGGAGTTATTTGAAGCACCGTTTTTGCCTCCCTGAAAGTTCTTGCCATTAGAGTGGTTTCTGTTCTTGTTGTTCTTGAAATTTTTCTGGGGTACATACTCCTTTTTCTTGAACTCAACCTGATTACCATTCTTTTTAGCCTTCCAATTGGCTATTCCTTCCTTCTTTTTGTTCTGTTCAAAACAAAAATTTGCTTTTCGCATGGCTTCTTCCAGAGTTTTGGGATTGTCATATTCGATTCTGTCTTTTATATGGTATGGCAGGCAACTGAGAAACCGCTGTACCTTCGGTTTCTCATCAACTAAATATGGCACATACCTCAACAGACTTAAGAACTTGATGTTCAAGTCTTTCATAGTCATGGACCCAAGATTTAACTCATAAAACTCCTTGGCCCTTTCTTCATAGTACTGTTCAGACAGGAACTTCTTCTTGAAGTACCTTTTGAATGTACTCCAGTTGACCTCTTTTTTTTTAATCCCTTTAACCCTCTTCAAATCTTGCCACCATATATATGCCTTCCCTGAAAGGTTATATATGGCCATTCTCGCCTTCAGCTGGTTTGAATAATTATAAATCTGAAAGTATTTTCTCATCTCGGATAACCAGGATTCTGCCTCTTCTCCTTTTTCTGTTTCTCCATTGAAGGTTGGGGGTTTTATTTTCTTCAATTCTCCAGAAATCTCTTCGTAAGGTCTGTACTTTTTCTTTCTCTTATACACCTCTGCTTCGCTGCTATCACTGGTAGAATAATAGTTTTGTTGTTCCTTAAGGCCTTCAGATGAGGAACTACTATCAGATTTAGCTAGTTTCATCTTTTTGGCCCCTTTTTGATGACTAGCTTCTTCCGATTCAGACCTTTTATTTTTCCCTTCAGTCTGAAACTTCTCTATCAAAATTTGATTTAACTCCTCTTAAGTTTTTAGAATTCGTTCATTATCCTTCTTAACTGATTCTAATTCAGTCTTTAACCCTTTTATGGTCTGCATCAATTCTGAGGAGTGAGCAGTTATCTCCTCAATCACAGGTACTCTGGACATCTGTCTGATCTCAGTGTTTGGAGTTTCCTCTTCAGCATAATCTCTTAAGTTCTCCATACCTTCCTATTAGATTCAGAAGAAAAAAAATAAAAAAATAAAAATAAAAATAAAAATAAAAAATAAAAAATAAAAAAAAAATCTTCTTTTCACATAAAACAAATACAGATTAGTATATTATTTTACTGTTATGCGGAAGTAATTGAGCCACATCAAGGCCTATTGTTTGAACCATGCTCTGATACCACATGTCAAAACCCCAAATTTACGGAAAATTTAAAACTTTTAAAAATCACATAACATCACAATAAATGCAGTTGTTAAGTGGTTGATTAGTTTATGCCTTTTCTATTGAAACTGAATAACTATTTAATTATTCTGTACTTTGTAGAACAGTTTATTTTTCAACTACTGATTGTTTTTCTATTTGCGACATAAGGTGGTTTGTCGTCTAAGGGCTGGGCTTACTTAGCTTTCGAGCTAACGCAGCCGTTTCCTTTTTATTACATGTATACAGGTAAAAGTATGGTTCGATGTTAACAAGTCTTTGAAGTTACAGTTCAGTTTTCTGCATATATTTGTTTTGGTAAAGTTTAATCATGCTAGAAAGACATACCATACTTCTCAAGGTATTATTTCTATTACTACTGAAGCTTTCCTTTGAGACTTAATATAAAAAGAACTGCATTTTGCCTATAAACAAAGTAGTAAAGGTCTACTTCTTCCAATGTCACAGAAATTAATAAATTTTACAAATACGATAACTTCTATATGACCATCCTGAAGAATTTATTTATTATTTCTTACTTGGAAGCTATCATTATAGAAAGTTCACAGTTTCATAGATTTACTTCCTTTGGCAAAGTTATAGTAATGTCATACCAAGCTTAGATTACACTCTGTTCAGTTTTCTACTGAGGAGAACTATTAATTACATCAATTCATAGTTATTTTTATTGTAGCATCTATAATTTATAATTTCCAACAAGTATCAAGGATTGGAAACCTATACGGTTGGAACCAGTCCTAGATCCATTTCGTTTGATCTCTTATGATATCTCTAGACTAGATTAACAAACAAGGAAAAGATGCAAACTTTTTAATCTATCCTTCTTTGAAGTCTCTTACAAATTTTGAGTTTGGAGAGTGTTAAGTCTACTTGTTGCCAACAATGTTATAACATAAACAAAAAGGGGTTATCTCCTTAGTTCCCAAGTATTTAAACCATATACTAGCATTAATCCCAAACATATTATCATTAACATAAGAGAAATAACAATAATTGCATATACTCTAAAGAGTAGAAATGAGTACCACTATCCTTTTAAAGCCAAATAGATAGCATCTAAGTTGTAAAATATTACAACTAAACTATAATCAAATCTATTATAAAATAGTTTATTGTTATCCTAAGGAAATACTATGCTAGTGCGACAAGGTTGTGTATAACCTTACGTAGCATGCGATAAAATAAACAATATATAATCATGCTATATGTAAAAACATAATGCTGATGATTAAACTATACGTAGCATGCAATTTATATACATATTTGACTAATGTACAAGGATCTTGATATTATGCAGGTTAAACTATGGAGCGAGACCTCCTTTGGAACCTTCCAGCGATAATTTGGTTTATAAAAACTCAACGGTCGAGGACTATGGAATAATAGCCAACATCATACCAATTATTAAAATGATACGTGGTCGTTTATCAGCCACACTCCATCGTTATATATGTGTTGACTGAACCCTAGCTTGTTATTTTCTTTGCCCTCGGGCCCTCGGCCGCTCTGCTAACTCTTCGGACCAAACCACTGAATTTTTTACTGTGTTTGCTCCTGTTGCTGCCTCGGCTCCTCGTGAGCTCTGCTATTTGCATTGTGAGGTTGAAAAGGGGTGTTTACCACCGTGTTGTTTGCTTCTGCTCGTCGCCATTGTTTAACTAGTTTCGGTTGGTGATAGTCCTTCCATTTTCTGTACCCTCCAGCCTTATATTCCTTCAGCGTGGCATGGCTGGTTCAAGTTACTGGTTGTAAGATAGATTATTACACTCTGTCGGGTTCTTACCCACTCTATCGATTCACTGGAAAAAGTTGTAGCTTCGCTACGAGGGTTTGTTAACAGGTAAGAAGCTATTCTTTGCTTTTCTTTAATAAACAATAATTTATACCAGCTAATATAATTCTTTTACATTTAAAAGATGATACTAAAACTCTGTGCAACGTTTTCCCTTGCAGGTGAACCTGGTTCTCTTCTTCATTTTCACCAGAGTAAAGGTTACGGCTCCAAGACCCGGGTAAGCCTTGGTCCTTCCACGGCTTATCGCAATGTGTGAAACCCTTAACCGAACTGTACAAAGTGGTTGTTGCAGCCCTTTTTGTTATCCTCCAGGGATTTTCGAATTGTTTGCTTTTATGTTTGAATTTAAGGGTTAAACCCTATCTCTTTAAAGAGAACCCTCCGGCTACGGCCGTGAGTGTAAGACTCTACTTGCAGTTGTTGTTTGGTTTTATAAGCTTAACCGGCTATAAGCCTGGTGTTTACTATTTTAAAACATTGATACATGCCGCACGCCTTCCTGTATATTTTTGTTACAGTTTGGGTTATTAAATAATACAGAGTTCCGTTATTCTTATGATTGTTTGGAAGAAGTTAGGGTTTTATACCCTCAGTTCTATAATACTTTGGAAACTGTTTCTATTTCTTGTATTTCCTTAAAGCAGTATTGGAAGGATTAAAACAAAGTAACCTTACTGTGTTTATTTAATAACCCGGCCTGTGAGAAGAATATTACAGTTTTCTTTGGTTTATTTAATGATTTTCAATGAGTAGACATTTGTCTGTTTAAAATACTGTTGAGGTTTAAACATGTAAGCTCGATGGTCGAGCGTCCTGTACTCATGTCTTTTCTTCTTGTACAGAGTTACTTTCGAAAGTATTAATGCATCATTTTTGTTTAAAGTCTATTTTTAAGAAGAAATAGTTCTTCAGGCTTAGAACAGCCTTAATGTGTTGTTTTACAATGCAGCTACTATGACCCCTTGTGTTATTTTTATAATTATTAATTACTTGCAGTAAATAACTATATAGGTTTTTAACCCTATTTTACAGTTTATAAGCTATATTATTTCTTGTTTTGATATAATATATAATAGTAATATTCTTTTGTAACTGTGGGTAATACAAATCATTACCCTCATGATTAAGCTTGTTTATTCAACAGTTCTATTATTTACCTTTGATTTTTAAAACATCTGAGTTAGTTAAATAAGAAATTATTTTACAGATTTGTTGTCAGGTTAAATACCTGAGTTATACTATGCTTTGCTTATAATAGTATACTTGGTTAAAGTAATAAAAGCAGGGTTCATACTAGTTAATAGACATATGTCAGAATAAACATTATTATTATAATATTAATTACTAACACAGTATTAGCAATCTTATTCTAGTTGTAATACTAGGTCCTCCTTTTACTTAACTTTGATTATTTTTATAATTATTAGAATACTATTCAATATTTACTTCTTTGTAGTTTTACTATTCTTTCAAAACTCTGCTGTAAATAGTTTATTTTCTTAGTTGAAAATGTTTACTTATAATTATTCTACAAGAACGAAATGTTAACATACTTCTATTCAGAAAAAGAATATAAACCCTGCAACCTGTACAACTTAGTTTGAAACAAAAGAATCAAATCAACCCGAAAGGAATAAACATTATAATACACATTATCTTTAATCCTAAATTGTTAATAGTAATTTATAATACCAGTTCTTGCTTAAATTTATTTTAATAAAGAAACTATCCTGTTATGTAGAATGAAACTATGGTAAGCAGTAAAATTCTAACTGATCCTTTACTATCTAGTCTTATGGTAAAGACAAATAAACAATACAAAAAGAATTAACTTTTCTTTCTTTGTTCTGACTGTAAGAAAATAACATATAAGTTTTGAGAAAACACTTGAAGCAGTTAACTAGGAACTCAGTTCAGAAGAAATACTATTTCTCAATACTGAGATGCTGTGCTGGAGTACGGTCTGGTGATACCATATGTGGAAAAACACAGTACTACTGACAGATTTAACTTATGATACTCTGAGATACTAACTTAAATGAACTGATAAACATACATGCATCCATTCATATGCAATAACATAAACAAATAAATAGTAGAACCTGTTAGACTGTGGACAACAACAGCGATAGGAGGTCGTTCCTCCCTACCAACTCCTGGAGAGCACTCAGACAGTGACTTCTCAGGACCCCCGAGCTTGCTCTGGTCTCCCTAGCTGGAACTAGCTGCAGCAAATCAGATACCAGTCTTCAACTTAGTATTAACTCAAAACTATAAGTTAGTTCTCTTAGCCCAAATAGCTGTATTCAGAGTCAAGTTACTGCAGCAATCCATTCAAAACACTTCCTTACTGTTTTTCCCTCTTTCCTCAATGAAATTCCTGAATAACATTCACCTGAATGAATTCTCTTTGGAATAAAATCTGAGCAGCCTCAGCTCTCTTCATTGAGTACTTTTAAAGATTGCCTAGGTCTTAGTTGGGTTAACTGTCATTTAATGAGCCACCTGCTCAGATTCCACTTTCTTGGGGAATCATGACCCCAAATGTAGGGAAGTTGCCACCTGCAACTTAGGAAGTGTTTGAGGATGCTGCCACTTGTCTTTTGCCTTTCCACCTAGTTCCATCCACCAGTTTGACCAGTAACCTCTTTTAACAGCTCTCCCATGCTGTTGTCTCCATAATTTATTTATTATTAATAAAATATTCTGAATTACAGTCCATAATTGTTGACTCTGTTGAGTCATCAATCCCTACTTAGGATTAAGTTTAACATAATGTCTCAGAAATAAAATAAAACAAATTACATAATTTTACAAAATTGGGGTATGTGACAATTCATTTCTAACATTCTCCACATTGGTTCCTAACATTCCCCACATTGATTCTTAACATTAGATTGCATCTATAAAAACTTCCTAACGTTCCTAACATTCCTAAAATTCTCAACTTTTCAACACTAAAAATATCATTAGAGGAAATTTAGGGTCTAAAATGGGCCTTATAAGAAAACGCACCAATAATAAATTTTGTGAGTTGGAATTCAAGAAAAAATAGAATTTCAATAAAAATGAGTCAACCATAATGGTTGAATTGACCTATTTGACATAAAAGAAAACTATTTTTTTGTTCGTATTTTTGACATATCTCCTTGTGTTTTTACTCAATTTTCAAGCGAGAGAGCTTGTTGGATGCAGAATTTAATTCCGCATCCAACGAGTATCCACACTGCATACTTTTGACGGACCCCGCTACCCCAAAAATAAGAAATACCTGAAAAAATGTGATGATGACATCATCATCACGTTTTTTCAGGTATTTTTTATTTTTGGGGTAGAGGGGTCTGTCAAAAGTATGCAGTGTAGGTACTTGTTGGATGCAGAACTGAATTTCGCATCCAAGGAGCTCTCCCGCTCATAATTTGAGTAAAAACATAGGTAGATATGTCAAAAATACGAAGAAAAAAATAGCTTTTTCATTCTACCTCCAAAATTAATAAGTATTATTTTATTATTTTCCTTAGGAGGCCCATTTTAGACCTCAAATTTCCTCTACTGGTTACATATACAAACATACATAAATTTACTAATACATACATTCATATAATTGCACCTATCTAAACTTCCTAACATTTCCTAACATTCATTCTGAACATTCATATATTTACTCCTATCAAAACTTCCTAGTTCATTTCCTAACATTTACTCCTAACATTCATGTGTATTTGCACCTATCAAAACTTCCTAGTTCCTTTCCGAACCGTACTAGAGGAAATTTCAACTCAAAATGGGCCTCCTAAAATTAATTCATAAAATAATAGTTAAAATAATAAAATAATATTTATTAATTTTGGAGGAAGAAAAGAAAAAAACTACTTTTTTGTTTGTATTTTTGACATATCTCCCTATGTTTTTACTCAAATTTTGATCGGGAGAGCTCGTTGGATGCGGAATTAAATCCCGCATCCAACGAGTACCCACTCGGCATACTTTTGCGGACCCCGCTACCCCAAAAACAAGAAATACCTGAAAAAATGGAATGATGATGTCATCATTCCATTTTTTCATGTATTTCTTGTTTTTGGGGTAGCGGGGT
>LPNX010323933.1:616594-666893 GCA_001517045.1 Pseudotsuga menziesii | reverse complement strand
AAGTAGGCTGTACATGAAAAAAGCAAGAGATCGATAGACAATGCATGCTGTCTTGACCTAAAGAGCCACAAGTGCAGAACCGTGTTTCAGTTTCAGGATAGTGTTGTAATATTGTCATAAACTAAAGCTTCAGTTTCAGGATAGTGTCGTAATATTGCCATAAACTAAAGCTTCAGTTTCAGGACAGTGCCATCATGTTTAGCAGTGAGCATGTCCACACAAGAACTACAAGGTAAAATATGCCTCAACCTTCTTACTGGAAACCTAAGCAAAGCCCGTGAAGCTAGTTATGAGATGATAGATGCCCAAAAGGAACATTTCACAAGAGCTGCAACTTCAAATCTACCTTAATGTTCTTGCTAGAAAATTGAGGAAACCCCATGAAGCTAATTATGAAATTATAGATACTCAATTGGAACATTTCACAAGAGCTGCAAGTTCACATCTGCCTGAACAGTCGTACTTGAAAATCGAGCAAAGCCCATGAAGCTAATTATGAAATTGTAAATACCCAATTGAGAGATTTCACAAGAGTAGCAAGTTCAAATTTACCAAAACATTCATACAAGAAATTTGAGCAAAACCCAAAAACCGAATTATGATATGATAGATACTCAAATACGACATTTCACATAATAAAATTTTCACATCCAATTTCACATCCAATTTCCATTGATGTAACGACGGAAAGAGCTCGCAGGCACAGGCACCGCAGGTGCACTCAAACCTCAGACCACCAGCAAAGAGCTCGCAGGCACAGGCACAGGCACACTCAGACCTCAGACCACCAGCAAAGAGCTCGCAGGCACAGGCACCGCAAATGCACTCAGACCTCAGACCACCAGCAAAGAGCTCGCAGGCACAGGCACACTCAGACCTCAGACCTCAGACAACCAGCAAAGAGCTTGCAGGCACAGGCACCGCAGGTGCACTCAGACCTCAGACCACCAGCAAAGAGCTCGCAGGCACAGGCACAGGCACACTCAGACCTCAGACCACCAGCAAAGAGCTCGCAGGCACAAGCATCGCAGGCACCGGCACCTAGCAGGCAGGACTGGTGAAGCGCTCGGGCGAAAATGTTGAATAAAAAATACCCCAGCATATTGGGTATTTAAATTGTAAAAAAAAAAACCCTAAATACCCCTAATATACTCCCAATATATTAATTTTTATTTTTTTAATTTTAACCCCCCCAATATGAACGGACGTGATATCATATTGGTCCCTAGGTGACGCCCCCGTGAAGTTGCTGCTCTTCAACCTCTTACTATTGATATAAGAAATAAGTTGCCATTCTTGACTTATGGTCACTTTGATAATTTTATTTGTTCAAGTTTTGATCAAGGGTTTTATTTAAAGGTTGAGAAGCAGTTTGAAAAGCCCTTGGTTTCCATTCTTGATCCAAAGTTTAAAAAGAACAACAATGGAGAGGAAGAGAATGCTTCACTTTATGATGAATATAATGAAGACATTGAAGTTTTAAATCGAAAATTTCATGATCATATGGCTTCTTGGATGGAGTTGTATTTTTCAAAGGTTTCTAATGCTCCATATTCTGGCATACTTCATATTTCCAGTCATAAGTATCAGCTGCCTACAGACTCTTTACTGCATTTATCACATCTTTTGTGGGTTTTATCAAATAGTAGCATGCATGGAATTATGATTCTCAATCAAATGGTTTCTTGGCTTCACTGGAAGTATGATTACACTTGATTGGGTTGTTTCCTTCGATTAGAAGTAGGAGTAAATGGCAGAATAAGCTTTTTATACAAGCATGTAGATTCTTTTCAGTATGATGGTTTGTAGCAGTATTTTGTCATTTCAGAGGTATATGTTCAGAGTTTGAGAAAGTTGCAGATATTTGGTAATTGACTCCATCACCCAATG
Organism: Pseudotsuga menziesii; assembly: GCA_001517045.1. Lineage (NCBI taxonomy): Eukaryota > Viridiplantae > Streptophyta > Pinopsida > Pinales > Pinaceae > Pseudotsuga > Pseudotsuga menziesii. The sequence continues at coordinate 665,003 of LPNX010323933.1, read as the reverse complement.
AATAAGGCACAAGGTCTATAGGTTCTTGAAGCCTCACAAGGAGGACTTCATCCCATAGCAAGAGCCAGATGTTATAACTAGATCTTGTTCTTAGTTTATCTGTTCTTTTTGTCTTAATTTTCAACTGTTGGTTTACAATGATTTTATATTTTATGTTCATTTTAAGAATTTTTGACAATCAATAATTTTGGTTGGATTTAATACTTTTAATNNNNTATTATTTTATTATTTTAACTATTATTTTATTATTTTAACTATTATTTTATTATTTTCCTTAGGAGGCCCATTTTAGACCCCAAAATTTCTCTAATGTTGAATTATTTCATTATTCTAGTTTTAAGGTTTGTCTTTTGGGCTTATTAGTTAATATGTACATCTTTAATCTTTCAAAAACTTATAATAAAAGTTTATTCCAAGTTTTGATTTATAATATAACTCTCATTTTTTAGTCCTTTGTCAAATATTTTCATGAGGAGATTCCTGTAGCAGCTCTGTTTTTCCTGTTTTTATCATTGTCATTGGGAGCATATTACGATGAGATGGAAATGAATGCGGGAAAAGAAAAAGAGGTTTTGTTCCACAACAGACTCATTCACAAAAATGTCTCTCAGTTTTTCAATAGCTGTTATCATTTGAGAGATTCGAATTCATCTTTGTGGCCTATTTTCAGGGTTTGAATTATTTAATAATTTCCTGTTTTAGTCACAAATTTTTAGAACCTATTCCGATCAATTGAAGAGGAATTTTGAAAAACCAAGATATTTTTTGTTCCTAACATACTCATTTAAAACAACCTCTCTCATTTTTTACACAGGTGTTCTGGATCAAGAGATATGAAGGCGTCTTTGAGACCCAAATTTCTCCAAATCCGATTTGCTATTTTTGGGTTAATTATCTTTAAAGATTTTGAGTTCTCATGTAACTAATTGATGTAACTATTTCAAATTTCAACCTAGAAGGTAGTTATGGAACTACTTTACTTTTGTAATGATAAAAGGAAGACAAACATAAAGTTTTGAAGGGGGATTTTTCACTCAAGGAGAGGCTTTTGGAGCTTTGATTTCTCAAGCTAGCACTTATAACTCTTATGTAAGTGGATGACTGTTATTGATTATATATAAACTGATAACCCTTTTACCTATCATGTTTTTTCATTTCTGATCTATTTGATTGCTCAGTCTACAATTTCATTTCTTGTTTAAAGGTTTATTCATGTAAATGCTTGTAGCCTATGGGTGGAATTAGTATTTTATGTGTAATGTTTATGACTTATTGGGATGTGTTTGATCCCCAGTTTATACAACTTGCATGATTCAGTTCTGTATTAGCTTGTGGATGTTTATTTCCTCCTTGTTGATGAAGTTTTTAAAACCAAAACCATAAACAAAAACCCTAAAACCTATTTTATTTAATTTTACTTTTGAGATTGTGTTGGTTTGTTCTTCTAGTAGTCTAAGAACAATTTCTGGCACAAACAGAAGGCATTAAACATGTGGTATAACTCAATCATGCTTGATTTGAACTCCTTCATCTCTCCTTCAATATCCCTTGAGGAATATTAAGATCATAATCTCCACCTCTCTAATTGTTTCCCTCCACGAGTTACAAGACCAAAGTTTTGATGGTCTCCAAAATCACCTCCATCAACCCAGGGATGGCCCTCCTTATGTAGGATTTTGGGAGGCCAACCACTAGGAGAGGTTTTAGGATCTAGGTGAGGATAATTTGGATAAAGGATATTAAACATGACATGGATGGAATGTGAGAGATAATTCAAAGGGTAAACTAATCCCACCAAAATATATCGAAGGATCAAGATCCAAAAACCTAGGGATAGGCCTAAACATGAATTTTTCACTCCCCCAAAGCAGATGATATAGGAGAGAAGTGCATATTTGTAGGATATAGTGAACAATCCAAGGAATATAAGTTATAAAATCATATCACAATAAGATGTGATGTTGAATTTGTTGAAGGAGAAGCATGGGATGGAAGCATAGATAAGGCAACTACAATTGCAGCTAGTGTTCCACAACAAAATGAAACTCAAGTTGTCATTGCTAATACACAATAAAATGTACCTACAACACCTTCCATGGCACCTACCACTCCAAATCCAACTACTCCACCGATTAATAACAACAGTGAGTCCTATAATCGAACACTTGCATCACTAAGATCAAGGTCAATAAAAACGCCAAAGAAGACACGTAGTCTAAGAGACATTTATGATGAAATACAAGAGGCTGAAAATGAGGTCATTTGTGTTCTAATTTTTCATTCTTAACAAAAACTGATCCAATTTATTTTCAAGATTCCATTAAATATGATAATTGGATTGCAGCCATGGATGAAGGAATTTAATCAATAGAAAAGAACCAAACTTGGGATCTAGTAGAGCTTCCTAAAGACTAGGATGTGATTGGAGTTAAGTGGATTCACAAGAAAAAGTATAGCGCTGATGGAAAAGTAGAGAAATACAATATTGGTAGCTAAATACTCCACACAATAGGATAGCATAGACTACAGTGAAATATTTGCACGAGTTGCAGGATTGGATACCATTAGAATGGTATTATCCATAGCAGCTCAAAATAGTTGGAAGGTTTACCAAACGGACTTTAAATCAACATTCTTGAATGGCATCTTGGATGAAGAAGTGTATATAAAACAAACACATGGTTAAATTTTTTTGGGAGAAGAACATAAGGTATACAAACTGAAAAGGCACTATATGGTTTGAATCAATCTCCTAGAGCTTATTATACCAAGATACATTCTTATTTTATGAACAATGGGTTTAATAAGTGTGGTAATGAACCAACTATGTATGTCAAAGTGAATGATGGCGGAGAAATATTGATAGTCACTCTTATATGTAGATGATTTGATATTCACAGATAACATGTAAATTAACTCATTCAAGGCATCCGTGGAAAGAGAATTTGATATGACCCATTTGGGACTCATGATCTATTTTCTTGGTATAGAGGTAAGTCAAAATGATTAAGGTATTTTTATTTGTCAAAGCAAGTATGATAATGATTTATTGAAGATATTTAATATGGAAAATGTAAATCTAGCTCCTACACTCATTGCATTGGGATTACAGATTAGCAAGGATGATACAATTCCTAGTGTTGATGCAACTTTATTCAAGAGATTAGTTGGCATCCTTATGTATCTAATCACCAAAATACTGGAGATCATGTATGGGTTCAATCGCATTTCTAAATTCATGGAAAATCCAAAGGAATCACATTGGAAAGATGGAAAAAGAGTTTTAAGGTATATAGTTTTAACAAAGATATTTGGAATTTTGTATACATCTTCATATGATTACAAACTGATTAGATATACATATAGCACCTGAGAAGCTAGCATGGATGATAGAAAAAACGCTTTAGGGTATATTTTTTCATCTAGGATTTGGATATGTCTCTTGGGAATAAAAGAAACAACCAATTGTGCCATTCTCATGAACTGAAGTGGAATATGTTGCAGCCAAATCAGCAGCTTGCGAAGCACTATGGATGGTGGATGACAAGAGTACTTTCAGAGTTGAGGGATTCACAAGAAGAACCTACAAAAATGTACTGTGATAATAATTCTACAATTTCCTTATGTAAAAATCATGTCTTTTATAAACTAAGCAAGCATAATCATAACGATATCATTTAATTCGAGAATTGGTGGACTATGGTGATATATATCTTGAGTTTTGTAGGTTTGAAGAACAAATAGCTGATATTTTCAAAAAACCAATTGCAAAGAATGTATTTGAGAATATCTGGGAAGCAATTGGAAGAGTAGACTTATAAGGAAATGAAGATTAAGTGATAGTGTTGTGACATGGGGTTTCAACTATACCAATTTAATCTCCCCTTCCCCTTCCATCTATTTGTTCAACCACCACATTTACTCCTCCATTATTCTCGCTTATACCTTCGTATACATTCTTCTCTCATGTTTCTAGACTTATCTATCTTGTGGTGCCTTTCATAAACTTCTTTCGTCTTTTAGAGATAAGATCTTGTTGGTTGTGGATCCTGATCTTCTTGATTCAAAGATGATATATCAGCTGTGTTTGTATTCCAGCAACTAATGGGGGGAGGTGTGGGGGGGATTTCCCCACCCACTATAGTCGTCAAGGGGGTCCAGGGTGTGGCAATGACTATTTTGGGAGATCCCCTTGGAAGGGGTTCACGGGTAGCACCCCCTTAAAAAAAATTTAGGAAAATGTTGCAATTTCAGAGTCATGAATTGGTCAATAATGGGTGATTTATGGGCCCATGGTTTTGGGAATACCATGATATTTTCCCATGGTATTCCCTTTATAAAAGGAAGTAATTGTAATATGGTTGTGTATTGTATTGTATCATTGTAAACGAAATATCTATGATTTTGTGAGAGAGACTGTGAGAGAGTGAAGAGGAAGTGCGGGAGGGTTGTTTAAGGTTGTATCCCTTCATTTTGTTGGACATAATAATAATAAAGGATTGGAAGTTTCTATGTGGATGTAGACCATCTTGGGTGAACCATGTTATATCGATGTCTCTCTTTTAATTTATTTTAATATTTGCATCTTGTTTATTGTTTATTGTTATTGTTGTGTGATCCTGTTTTTCTAACAAATTTATTTTTTGTAAAATATTGAGGGGAAATACTATGTTTTGAGATGAATGAATGTATGTGTCAATTAGAGAGCGTTCACATCCATGTAAGCTAAAGCATTAACAAATTTCAATTATGTTTTAGTGTTTATGGTCTATACTGAATGTTGCTTTCATTTACTCTCTTTTGTTGTAATAAAGTTCCCTCTAGTCTCCTTTTTTTTTCAGCAACGCTAACCCATGATTGGTGAGGTGGGTGACAATTTAGAAGTTTTAATGATTTGTTATCTTGAATCTTATCTTGGAATGAATTCCTAATATATGGTGGAATAATAATTTTTAACAGATTATAGGAGGGATTCTGTAGTTGAAGGTGTTGGTAAGTTTCTTTTCATCTGCAAGAAAAATGACATCAATGTTGTTCATGGAAATGCCATAGGAGATGGAGCTAACACAAGGATCCATATTTAAAATTTTCAACCATAAGCAATTTCTTTGTTATATCTCGGTCATGGGAATGGAACCCATTTGTAGACAAGCCTTTGTTTATAAAGGGTGGTCCATGATAGGTGTAACACCAATGTACAAATGATCATGATGATCCTTTTGTGAAGGAAACCATGACACTAGTGGAGAAGGATCCTACACACATGCATGATGTTAATTGGAGCTTCATATAATTTGAATGGAATTTGGAGCAAGTTCTTGGTTGAGGGAAAATGTAATTTATTTATTTATTCATTTAAAATTTTGTTGTAGTTTTAATGTTAATTTCTCAGTTAGTCGATGACAATGGTTGTCTTAAAAATATGCAATTTTCTTGTTTACTTATTTAATTGTTGCACATTAATATGATTCTAGGGTGCATCCATGGAGTTGGGTTACATGTTTTAGCAAGACTCTTTCAGAAAAAACACAAAAATGTACCTTGATCGAGCTTCTGCTAAACCCTCGATCGAGGTGTTAGCACCTCGATCGAGGGTTTAGTAGAAGCTCGATTGAGGGTTTAATAAAACCTCAATTGATGTCCATTTGCAAAACAAATTATCAAAAGGGCCGCGGGGACCCACGACCTCTTTTTGGCATTTTCTCCACACAGACAGAACTCAATTAATCTAGAACAACCCACATACCTCGACCGAGCTACAGGGAAAGAAACAAACAACCCAACTACAACCTACCTTTCACCATGATGGAGTCGGAGCAGAGAGGTAACATTCTAAATAAGTTTCTTTCTTAATTTAAATCGAATTTTACATTTTTTTTAAAGTTTAAAAATTTTAGGTTAAAATTAAAAAAATCATTGTTCTACATGTTTTTAGGTTAGTTTTTTTTGTTAAATATGTTTGAAATGTGTGCCGGCAAGTAGAAATGTTGTCGATTTTTTTATAAAATTGTAATTTAAATTTGTTATTTATTTAAAATTTAATTTTTTGTTTTATATATATTTTGTCAACCAGTAGCGTTTATGCTATGGTTTAATTTTGAAATGTGTTCCCTGTAAGTAGAAATGATGCCCAAATTTTTTCAATCCTCCGAGAATACATAGAGGATTGAAAAAAATTCATAAGATACCAAGTAGGAGGAGTGTTATCCATACCATCAATGCTCTCTTGAACATGTCTATACAATACATGTATGAAGATGGACACCTGGTTGAAGTGATAATAATCACTTTGTATCTCTCTCTGAGGAGCAAATGTGTAATTATCAGCAAATTATACCATCGATAGGATTGTTCCTAGCTTAAAAATCTCATGAGAATGCTTAAATTCTAAAGCTTGCCACCTAGGCCTGTGGGAGTGTTTAATGTATTTGTAAATATGACTTTGAAACTTGTCCATGAAGTATGAAATAGAAATCTCATCCCTGAGAAATTCGATCCTCTTAGATGGAACATGTGAAGAAGATGATGGATTCATGGAGACATACTGATATCTATTCCACTTAACTGTGATATATGACAATCCAGGGTGTGTTGGATCGATAGGAATATTCCTATGGAACAATGCCAAATCACCATATTCATGGCATATTCTCCCACCTACACACCTTTTAATGAAAAACACATTTTCAAGATTCCTATTTCATATTATCATAGAAATAAAATCCTGCACTATGTGAGGAGCTAGCTCACCATCCCAATGTTTTTTGGAAAAATCCACAAATATGTCATAGTATAACTAGAATTCAATGTGGTATTGACAACAACAAGTGTCTCGAATTGTATTCAACCTAAAAATGATAAATGATATCTAGACACCGAGATTTGATTCTTTGAATTCCTCGAACAAAACAACTCCTGTCATCTCCATAACATGCTTGCAATACTCCTTATAAATGCCTCTGCCAAAATGTTATTGCAGGAAATGTTTACGATCTGGTATAGCACGAGAATGGTTGTCCTAATACTCTATCACCTTCTTTCTTATGCCCTCTTCCATCCTGTCTTGATATGCTTCGCTACAAATAAGATACCAACAAGAAGATTCATCGTTTTCATCTATCTATACCTCAAATTTAGTGTATTTGTGTAGTGTTTTTCTTCAACCATGGAGCAACTTTGACATTGTTGTGACCATTCGATTTCTTGAGGTGCTTTGTGCCACAATAGGAGTTGTCATTTCCCTACGAGCATCTCTGATATCAGTTTTTCTTGAGTTTCCAAATACAAATTGTGTAGTTGTTACATTTTTTGTTACATTCTCACACGCACTTTTATTTTTAACATCCTTAAAACCCAACAACTTTGTGGCACCTTTCATTTTTTTTGTGTTCTATCAATCCATGTAGGATTTGAGCTTGTGTAATCACTGATTGTTGTTCAAAGTACAACTTGATTATGTTACTAACATGCTCTCTGATTGTCCGATCAGGGATCAGATTCCTGAACTCTTCTTATGTGGCATCATCCAACCCTCTTAAACAATTTGTAGCCATTCCAACATCATTGAAGCTCCTAATTACTCTTGAGAAATCAGAGGGTGCATGGTCCTATTATGGCTGGACATGATCTATCCCTGCATAAGTTAATTGAATTTTGAAATTGTTTAGTTCTCTCACCAAACAAGGTACTTTTACATTGTTCAATTTCATTCTCTTTCAATTAAAAATAAGCTAATTAGAAAATTTTAAACAAATGAAGTATGCAAGAAGATTTGTTTTTAAAACACCAAAATTAAATGTTGTTGCAATAAAATCTTCCTTAAGGAAATATGCTAAGCTGGTGTATAAATTACAAAGAGTTTTTCATCATTTAGAAGATAAAAATGATTATCATCATGGTGTCTTATGCATATAATTTACACTTATGTGAGTGTGTATTTGATGCGACCTATGACACCCATTGCACAAACTTTAATATAAAATCCATTTGTCCACAAGTTACGTTAGCATTTAATGGACAATCTTTTTGTATGCTTGCAATGAATTCTCTTTTCATAAAAAAATAATAACTTCATATAAGCGTGCTAGAAAAAAAATAACTTCATAAACTATAATATTTTGATGAAATAATGATAATTGTTTAATATTTCCATGACAATTTTAACCATAGATGCACATTTTATTTTACTTATCATATTGCAATTGTTTGTTAAAAAATTAGCAAATAAATACAAGCTCAAGAATAACATTTTATTTTACTTATCATATTTCCATTATTTGGTAACAAATTAACAAATAAATACAAGCTTGAATAACATTTTATTTTACTTATCATATTGTCATTGTTTGTTAAAAAAATAGCAAATATTTATACAAGCTTGAGTATTCTCTAAATGTATTGATTTTCATATCTTTACAATGATATCTTACATCTCATATTCAAGGCTAATGAATTCTTGAATTTGTCATAGTTGTTGATTTTCTTTGAGATCATCATTATCATCAATGCTTAAAGCCATATGGTTCCTAGTCATTTGTACATGAGTATTGACGATTGCTTGATTGGTCACTTGTAAGTTAGTTTGTCACAAAAAATATCAATAAATTTAAACATGCAATATATTCAATAAAAACATTTTTTTATAAATTATTCATGACCTTATTTAGAGTGTACAAAGCCTTAAACCAAATTCTACAAAGGATTTCCATTTATTCTACATATACTATATTTCATTAATCAATGTACACACAACTATTGCAGTTATGTGAGTTGTTATGAACAATTAGTTTCTATATTAAATACAAATTGTAATGTTAATTATCATAATTATAGGAGGTTTATGGAAATGTTTTTGTATGTTCATTAATATGAGTGATAACCAAAAAAATTTAATTAAATTTGAAAATTTTAAATAATTTTAATCACTGCGCAATATGAAATATCAACATAGTACATACACCATGTAATGTGTAACATAGAACATGAATTATTAGTATGTAATAGGATATATATAAATTATGAATTTGAACACTATGAAAATGAATAGATGAATATGAAATTAAAATCTTATTAAAATCAATGAAATGAGAGATATGGCTATAGAAATGATGAGAAAAATAAGTACAATATTAAGAGGAGAAGATGCAAGTCAACCTATGATGATGCAATCAACTCCCATTGAGAACAAACTTTGTAATTTTTAACCTAAAAATTATATATATATATGTGTGAGGCTATATTATCAAATTATAATTCATTTACATGTGAGGCTATATTATCAAATTATAAAATTCATTTGTATTTGAGGTTATGTGAGGCTAATGGATATATGAATATTCATTTAGAACTAGATATTATGCTAGAATATTATGCACTATAATTATATATATTCATCAACCATTCTCTAATTTCATTGGACAACTAGTTACTCATACTATAATACCCTTACTTTGTATATATGTAATTTAGTGTAGTGTTTAAACAATTTTTTCAATTCTTTCACAACACATATCATTGTTTCACATGTACATAAATGGTTTTAGAAGGTTGTATATATACATGCACATATAATGTATATAAGTTTATGAATTAATTACAAAATTATAATTAAATTCCAAACATTTTAACATCTATATATGTAAAAAATATGAACTAGAACACTATGAAATTGAATATATGAATATGCAATCTGAAATTATATGAATATATGAATTTGAAATTATACAATGTGCATATAATTATGAACACACACACACACACACACACACACACACACACACACACACATATATATATATATATACACACACATACAATATATGAATACGTGCATATACAATGTGTATAAGTTTATGAATTAATTAGAAAATTACAATTACAAAATTATAATTAAATTCTAAACATTTTAACATGTATATATGTAAAAAATATGAACTAGAACACTATGAAATTGAATATATGAATATGAAATTGAATAACTTTTAAATCATATTAATATTGTTATTAATGGCATTTGATTCTCCCATCATAGGTTGATTTGGAATTTCTTCTCCTTTCAAGATTGTTTTTTTTCCTCTTTCTTTCTCTACCTTTCTCTCTTATTTCTTTAGTATTGCTTTGATTTCGAGTGGATATTTTACTTCGATGTTACCTCTTCAAAATGTTATTGATCAACTATTCAAATTCATACCTCCAACAATATGTAGACACAATACACAATACTAAATTTGCATTCGAATTCACAAAATAAATTTGGAGACAAAATTATTAGAGTGCACATTTTAAATTTTATAAAAAAGATTCTAACTTCATGTATACAAGTAAAGTTATCCAATGCTGATCTGCATTTAAAACTAAATAAAAAATTATATTTGCACCCTCAATTTTAAGATTTTATTCACCTCCAATCTTCAAGATTTTCACGTTATATTTGTGCGATCGATTTTCTTAATGGTGGGCATGGGAGGTTAATATGTGGTCGGTGTTGATAGTTAATTTGTTACACGATCATTGTGCACTTTGTTTCTAAGGCTGCAATGGTGGTTTCAAGGTAAATGTGCAAAAAAAACATTGTAGAGGCCTCAATCTTCTCTTAAAAAGGAAAGCGAAACTATGTTTAATCTTATAAAGAATCCTTTGCATAATGTATTATTTACAATCATAAGGTTCAAGAAGTTTCTCGTTTATCATAAAACAAATACATACTTCATGCATCCAATTACTTTATAAACCTTTAGGTTGTTTGAGATTTCAAAAGAAAAACATAAAATATAAAACCGAATTATATTTAATGTATTCAATTGCTTTATGGATCTCGTTAATCATAAAACAAATTCATACTTAATGCATCTAATTACTTTTTGGACCTTTAGGTTGATTGAGATTTGAAAAGAAAAATTATAAAATATAAAAGCCAAATCATATTTAATGCATTCAATTGCTTTATGGATATTATGAGGGTATGGAGCCTTGAAGGATATTGCACATTTCCATGAGCACAAAAATGCTTCTACACTATGTTTGAAACATAAGTTTTCAATGTACAATAGTTGTTATGCATCCGTCTCCATCAATGAAAAGATGATGGTACAGTTTCAATAAAGAATATTGTTATGGTTTTAACACTATGTTTTTTTATATTTAAGTATTATAATTCTTAAATATAATTTAAGACGAGTATCATTTATTAATGTGATTTTAATTCAATTATATTAAATTTGTGAAAATTTTTATCATTTTAAAATGAATAATTTTAAATTTAATATTTTTTGGATTTTTGTTTTATCAATGATCTTTAATTCTACTCAGGAGCTTTGGTTACAATAAATTTTTAATTATTTGATTTTATAACTCAGGTTTACCATAGTTTATTAATATATGCTTAGATTTAATAAAGAAGTTGGGCTTCTTCATTCTCAAATTTTAAAAAAAAAGTAATTTCATTTTTACATATTATGAGCACACATAATATTATTCTGTTTTTAAGTTTTAATAGATGATGATAGGATGCTAACATGTGTTTTATTTTGCTCCTTTCTATTTTCTTAAATTTTTATAGTTTTATAGTTCTTTACTTTATATTGTAGATGTCTAAAAGACCATATGATATTATTGCATAAGGAGATTAATATTGAATTACAAGAGTTTTGTACAAACTCCACCTCAAGTGAGACATATCATGAAGTGTAAATACTTATGAATAACGGAAATAATTAAATTATTATAAATTAATAAGATCAATAGTATGATCCAACATTGTTAAAGGATAAATTTTAAACCTAATCAAGTGAAAATTGAATATTTATATTTATCAAAGTATAGACAAGGGTACCAAATATTTAAATTTAGGTTTGAACTTATAAGGACTAGTTAAGCTTGAAAGAAATGTATATGGTTTAACAAAAATTTTATTATATGAATGAAACTCATATAAATAAATATTTGTAAGGATTTATTATTACCAACTATTATAATACTTGGATTTAAATTTGATTCAAATGAAAAAGATATAAGTTATCATTTTTCTTGAAAACAAGATCGAGTAATCTCAAATAAATAATTTTGAAATAATCTTTGACCTAATTTGATGAAAATTGAACCTTAAAATTGACCAAAATTAACACATGGTTTTTGTATCCTCCCATGTAGTAGATCCTAGGCTATACTTGTCTCACTAGATCGTAGCATGGTTGACCAAGTGGTTCTTGAGATGTCAAACCCTTCCATCAAAATATGTGTTATGGTTTAATGATGATGGTTCCCTCATCCAAGGCTTGCAATTCCCTCCATTTAAGTTTATGAGATTTATCGACAAGATAATGTCGTGATACAAATACATGAAAAACGTCATGATTTTTATTCAAGGGGGTTGGTAGTGTGTAATACGGTTAACCCATAAAATATTCATCAATCGCCATAGAAAGAAGAGATAACAACTACAAAGTATTACCTTTATTGATCCAAAACGAGAGCGAATTTCACTTTCCTTATCGAGGGGAAATCCTCCTACAATTAGAGGTCCAAATACAATCACAAAAATTGACAAAAATATTACATGGCTATCTATTCTATATATTATAGCTTTAAACCCTAACTACATGTAATCCTACTATTACTGAGGGTTAACCCCCTAATGGGTCTTATTTAATAAAGAGGATCCTTCTACATTAAAGTATTAATAACTAACCCTCTAATGGTATTTTTAGCCACATACATTGATAAATTAGGGGTTTACACTAGGATACTAACATGCCCCCCTTCAAAGGAATCCTTGTCCTCAAGGCTAGAGATATGGAAATTGTTGCAAAATGAATCTTGGTTCCACAGTAAGATTCCTTGATAGTGCATTGACATAGATAACACTCCTTAGTGTTCCACAATTCTTATATTTGTAGCCAAATGGTTCCCTCTTCATCCAATTTTGGTAATATGGTTTGAACTCTGCAATTCGTACCCACAACTTTCTTGAGGCATGACGCATGAAATATTGGGTCTATATTTGAATATGTTGGAAGTGCCAATTTATAGGCCACCTGAACATTATGATCAGAGAACAAAATATGGGTCATAAAATTTGGGTATTAGATTCTGTTGTGCTTTTCCTTTGAGAGAGGTTTGCTTGTAAGGTTGCAGATGAATAATTATTTTGTCTCCTTCCTCAAAATTCCTTTTGAGTCACCCTTTATAGGTTTGACACTACCAAGCGCAAATTCAAAATTAATCTTCCTCTTCCAGATGGAGGAAGATCATTTCTTCTTTCTTCTCAGAGTAGTATGTATTTCTGGGCTCTCGAAGGAAAACACCAAGCTATCATCTTTTTCCCACAATTGTATAAGTTAACAAACTTTAAAAACATAACTAGAATTCAAATCTTAAAAAACTATCTTGAGATGATAATATAAATCGTGAGGGGGTTTCCTTCCTACATAATGCAACATTCCCAGTAATGCCTCCCTACAACAATTACAACAATCAATTAATTGAAATAATCAAAATGCATAGAAATAAATCTTGTTAATGCTTGAAGTGATTTTCATCAACTAGAATCAATCTCATTCTGAAGTTCTGGGGAAATGGAGAATATTCCCCTTCTTGGTTAGGAGGTGGAGCACTTGGATAGATAACATGTTATGAGGTAATAATGGGGGATGTGGAAGATGTAGTTGTAGCAACTATAGATGAAATAATTGTAGAAGTAGCTACAAAATTTGCAACAATGGATGCATGAAGATGAGCGCTTGAATGTTTGAGTGGTGTACAATGGATGGATGGATGCATGTTGGAAGGGTATAATGCATAAGGTGGTGGGTGTGGGGTGAGATACACCCCCATGGTCTATATGATACATGGAAGAACCCTAGGGGGGAAGAGGGAATTGAGATACCAAGGGTTACGGGAGGGTGCATGGTGATCGAAGTTGGCATGGAATGTGGAAGGAATGATGCGGAATGGTGATGGTAACAGAGGGGTGGAGGCTGGAATTGTAATGGGAATGATGGAACATGCATACACGTTTCTAATTATATGTTTGAAATTAGTATAAAAACACCAAAATGAACCATACTAAGAAAATTAATTCCACATTAGAAGTATACATAATTTAACACATGATGCTTGGGTGTAGGGTGATATGTTGACCACATGTGGAGATAGATGCTCAATTTCTCATGTGGAAACCTATGGAAACACACAAAAATTAAGATTGATTTCTCATAAATAACATGGACAAGTGCAAATCAATAATTTTCGGTAGTACAGCTACTGACTTCTCCATGCCAAAGTGTTCATCCACCCAACTGTAGTGGGTTTACAAATAAATTTTGCACACTTTCTTGAAGTAACATGAAGATGAACTAGATGGCATAAAATTCCATTATACAAATGAAAGTCAGTAACATTCTTTCCCTCTCCTAATAATTGGTAGGCTATAATGAAGTCTTTCTCTCTCCTAAACTATGTTAATTTGAGCAGTTGATTTTTAGTTGTCCATGTTATTTATGAGAAATCAGTATTACGGTTATTTTTTTTCTACCATTTTTTTCTAAATAAGTTTAGCATCCATCTTGACATGTGGTCGACAGATAACGCTACACCTAGGTAACATAAGTTAAATTAATTATACTTTTAATGTGAAATTTATTGTCTCAGTATGGTACATTTCAATATTTTTTGTACTAATCAAACATATAATTAAAAATGTATATGAAGGTCCCATCATTCCCACTGCAATTACCCCTCCACCCATATGTTCCCATCACCCTTCCATGATCCATGCCAAGTCTAATCATTGGGAACCTTACCTCAACCCTTGGAATGCCAATTCCCCCCTCCCTCGAGGTTGTTTCCACCATCATATAACCCATAGAGTTATATTGTTCCCCACACCCACCACCTTATGCATTATACCCTTCCACCATTCCTCCATCCATCCACCATTTACCTCTCAACCATATGATCGCTCATGTTAGTGCATCCACAATTGCAGTAACTATTGTTGTAGCTACTGTAGAAAATTATACAATGGATGCAGCTACAGTTGATGCAACTACATCTGACCCATCACCCACTATTACCTCAAAGTATTTTATCAATCCAAGTGCTCCACCTCCTAGCCAAGAAGGGAATTATTCTCCATTACCCCATAAATTTCATGGTGAGATTGATTAGTTACAGAAAATCACTTCAATCATTAACACAATTTATTTATATGAATTTTGATTATTTCAATTAATTGATTATTGTAATTGTTGTAGGGAGGAGTTACTAAGAATCTTGGATTTCATAGGAATTAAACCCCCTCATGATTTATATTGTCATCTCATGAGAGTTTTTTTAAGATATGAATTCTAGTTATGTTTTTAAAGTTGGTTAACTTATACAATTAAGGGAAAAATATGATCCTTTGTTGTTTCCCTTTGAGAGCCTAGAGATACATACTACTTCAAGAAGAAAGATGGCATGAGTTTCCTCAAGATCGAAGAGGAGGAATATCAATTCTAAAAATGCATTTGGTAGTGTCGAGGATAGAAAGGGTGTCTGGAAAGGACTTTTAAGGCAGGAGACCAATTAATTCTTCAATTCCAACCTTACAAGAAGACCTCTCTCAAAGACAAAGGCCATCATAAACAAGGACCTAAATTTTATGGCACATATTTGGTTCTTCAGCATAATGGTCAAGTATCCTACAAATTGACACTTCCAACATATTTGGAGATAAATATAGTATTTTAGGTATCATGTATGAAGAAAGTTGTGGGTCTCAATTATAGAGTTCAAACCATATTCCTAGAATTGGATGAACATTGAAGAGGGAACTATTTTTCTACAAATAGAAGCATTGTTCAACAATGGAGAGTGTTGTCTATGTCAATGCATTATCAAGCAATGTTTGATCCAATGGTAGGATACATCACCAAAGGCTGCTACTTGGGAGTTGGGATCCATTTTGTAGCAATTTTCACATCTCCATCCTTGAGGACAATGATTCCTTTGAAAGGGGAGGGCATGTTAGAATCCTACCAAAACCCCCTACTTTATCAATGTTTGTGTCTAAAAATCCCATTATAGGGTTAGTTATTAGTACTTTAATTTAAAATATTTTTCTTTATTAAATAAGATCGATCAGGTGGTTGACCCTCATTAATAGAATGACCACATGTAGTTAGGGTTTTGAGCTATGGAAGAGCTATAATATATAGAATAGATAACTAAGTAATGTTTTGGTCAATGTTTGTGATTGTAAACAGAGCTCTACTGATAGGAGGTTTCCCCCTCGATGAGGCAAGTGAAGTTTTACCTCATTGTTTTAGATTAATAAAGATAATATTATGCAATTTTTATCTCTTGTTTCTATGGTGATTGGATAATATTTTATGGGTTAATAGTCTTACACACTACCACCCCTCTTACATAAAACCCAACATAGATCCATCTTAAACTTGCATCTAGAAAGCACCGAGAGGGATCCAATTTCTTGAGATGTAAATCTTTTTTACCTTAAATTTTTATACTCTAAAAAAATATTACACCGAGCAAGAATTTTCATCCCTTTGGTGTTTGGTAAATCCTGGTTTAACGTGTATTTTTAATCACTTTTTATTCGGTTTTAATATTGAGTTTTATTATTTTATTTGATTATTGTGTGATGAATTAAGGTGACATATTTTTCTCTATATTTCTTTTTTTTAGTCGACATGTTCGTGTATTGTTACGTTACATTTGTGATAACATCTCCTCCATACTGGGTTGTGGAGAACCTCAATACTCTTTGTGCAATGATGATGATTTTCATATATTTGCATTATGACATTATCTAACTGATAAATATCATAAAATTTAATGGAGGGAATTTCAAGCTTCAGATGAGGGATCCATTATCATCGAACCATTACACATGTTGAATCGAATGGTTTAACATATCAAGCACCACTTCGTGGACCATGCTAAGTTCTAGTGACACAAGTATAGCCTATGATCCACTACATGGGAGGATACAAAAGACCATGTGTTAATGTTTTTCAATTTTAAGGTTCAATGTTCATCAAATTAGGTCCAATTATTTCAAAATGATTTCTTTGACATTACTATATATTGTTTTCAAGAAAAGGATATTCTTATCTTTTTCATTTGAAAAAAAAATAAATTTAAATTTATAATACTTGATAAAAAAAATCCTTATAAATATTCAATTTATATCATTTTCATTCATATAATATGAGTTTTGTTAAACCATATAAATTTCTTTCAAGATTCAAAAATTATTATAAGTTCAAACCTAAATTAATTATTTGGCCCCCTTATGTATGCTTTGATAAATAGAGAGGTTCAATTTTCACTCAATTAGGTTCAAAATTAATCCTTCAACATTTTTGGATCATGATTTCTATTCAATCTTATTGATTTATCATTATTTGAGTTTTATAGTATTTATAAGTATTTATACTTCATGGAACACCTTATCCCTCTAAGGTGGAGTTTATACAAAACTGTTGTCACCCAATATTAATCTAATTGTCTAATAATATCATATGATCGTTCTAGACATTTAAAATATAAAGTAAAGAACTGTGAAACTATAGAAATGCAACAAAATAGAAAGAAATACAATAATACGAGTGTTATCATCACTCAATTATCTATTAACAACATGAAAACATAAGAATATTTTCAACTCTTATAATACGTGTAAAAATGAGATTACATTTTTTTAGTTGAGAATGAAGATGCCTAAGCTCTTAGTTTACTCTAGACATAAATTAATAAATTATGATGGACATGAGTAATAACATCAAATAATGGAAAAGTTGTTACACCATTCAATAATGTTCCTATTAGCATTAATATAGTTAAAACTTGTTACAACCTCCAATAATACTCCTATTAATATTAATAGAATTAAAAATCATTCTTTAAATAAAAACCTTCTAACAGATGATTATAAGTGCATTCCTTTTAAATTACAATGTTTTCAATTTAATAGGATCCAACTAAAATCATATTAATAAATTATAATACTTTCAAAAAAATCACATTCATAAATTTTGATACTTAACAAAAATATTTTGTTGAAGGCATAACGATATTATATGTTGAAACTAACCAAGATCTCTTCACTGATACAAATTTCTCAAAATACCAATCAAAGGATCCATACCCTCTAAAGATCCATAAAGAAATTGGATGTATTAAATATGAATTGGTTTCATGTTTTATGTTAATTTTTAATCAAAATCTCAATCAACCTAAATATCTATAAGATAAATGGATGTATTAAATAAGAATCGTTTTTATGATAAATGAGAAACTCCAAAAACTTTATGATTGTAAATAATACATTATACATGTGAAAATATTAACCTAAATATCCATTAATTAATTGGATGCATTAAACATGAATTGGTTTTATGATTAACATAAACTCCTCGAACCTTTTAAATAATACATTATCCATGTCACTACAACAAAACTGTTTGATTAGCGTCTCTTTTAGCTTCCTTTTTAGCGTACATTATCACTTTTAGTGTATTTTTCATCATTTTTTGGACAAAGTATGTGCTTTTCCATGCGATGGTGGTTTTAATGGTGTTATTTGCATCCCTTTTTAAAAGTTTGTGCTATTTTGGATGCTAATTAGCATCCCAAGTAGCGTCCCAATTAGCATCACAATTATCATCCCAGTTAGAATCCAAATTAACATCCCAATTAGCGTCCAAAACAATATCCCATATAACACCAAGAATAAACTCCAAAAAAATGTCCCGAATAGCATAGCACCATATATTAATCCATGGTTAGC
This sequence comes from Pseudotsuga menziesii, assembly GCA_001517045.1. NCBI lineage: Eukaryota > Viridiplantae > Streptophyta > Pinopsida > Pinales > Pinaceae > Pseudotsuga > Pseudotsuga menziesii. The sequence continues at coordinate 646,210 of LPNX010323933.1, read as the reverse complement.
GACAGAAATTCCGCCATGAATTTTGGAAAATGAACTCTGATGCAAAGAGTTTATTTTTTTCTCTTGTCGATGTTCCATTTGACACTGCGGATCTTGTAGTCGTTTCATCATCCGCCGTTGTGGAGATGCTCTTGACATGATCACCGATCCCGTAGTCATTTTGTAACCTCATGGTCTTATTTTTCCCGCCGATTATTTGTTTACCGGGATGTATATATTGGTGGTTGGGGTTTTATTTTTCTATTACTATTCCTACGAACTTGTGTACCATGGTGTCATTATCATTTCGAATAGAACATCGTACTCGCTGTCGGTACCTCGTTCCTAGGTGGCTCCGCCGTGGAGGTTTGCGGATTCTTCTCGCTAGTCGCACAACGCCTTTCCAGGTAGGCCATTATTCTCGTTTCTACCTCTTCTTTTCAAATTATTGAACTGGGGTTTGTCACCCTTGGTTAGTTCCCACCTCTGCGGTTAATGAATACCTGGTTTTATGTTTTCAACACTTATATAGTTTATGTAGACAGTATGGCTATCCGATGGGGGCTTTTTGTTTGCTTAATGATTAAATTTGTTTTCGTTATGATTTTGCGACCCACACTTGACTACCTGGGAAATTGGTGTAGACGGGTGTTATGCTATCTGCACCAGTTTCCCCCAGTCTGTGTATGGCCGTCCGGGGAGGGTAGTTCCCTGTTAGTTTGCAAAGGAGGGCGTTTTCTTGTTTATTTCGAAGATTCTAAGGTTTTGGCTTCCCAGTCTTTGGGTCGTTCTGTTTCTTATGGACCAGGGTCGTGGTTTTGAGGTTACACCCCGCTTAGAATGACATTGGGAATGAGATGATTTAGTTCATAGCATCGAGGGGGTGATTTGAGACTATTTTCCTTGATGGGGAGAGGGGGATTTTCTTCATTTTAGCGAGGCCATGATGTTATGAGTTGATTACACATTTTTTTTTTAGTCATGGGCAGGTTTTAGTTCTTTTTGCAGATCTCTGGAGGTTTCCCAGGAAAGTATAGAAAAGCTACAGCAGGAATGTCAGGGGCTAAGCACTGAAAGGGATGGGTTGAAAATGATATGTGAAAGCCTTCATACAAAAAAGGATCAGCTGCTCAGTAAGATAGGGGAGCTGGAGTTACAGAAATATGCCTTGGAGGAGTCAGAGAGGCAATCCCAGGTGCAGACAACAGAGCTTAAAGAACAAGTTACTTCGTTAATAGCAGCTCTAGAAGAAGCTAGGGAACAACAAAATAACCTTTAGCCTTTCAAGGAGCATGTTCTAGCACAAAGGATAAAGATGCACCAGATGCAAGTATCCATAGAAGAAGAGAGGTGCAAGATCTTGCAGGTAGACAATAGACTGGAATAAATTTTGGAAACTTCCTCATATTTTGTGGAAAGATCGCAGGACATTTTAGAAGTCCTGACGGGAAGAATGGCAAGATTAGAGGCCAATGAGGAAATCCCTACGGACCTGCCAGCAAAAGATCAACAAGGCCTGAGACAAGACTATGATTTATTGGAGTTTTCCATAAACACAGCCGAAGAATTCAAGAAGGTTGTAAAGAAGACAAAGGGAGCTTATACAGAGTTCTGTAGGAGGCTTTTGATTACATACAATCGTTGCCAGGTTGCTGCTAAATAGAGGATGGACACCTTTCTAGACCACAACCTATTTTTGGAGATCTTGCAAAGTAGATATCAGGAAGATGAACAAAGGATTCAGCACACCAAATCCCTAGATGAGCAAAACCTGAGAAATGAGGTAGCTCATTCAGTGGTCAGTGTACAGTTTCTAGAGGATTAACTTTGCCTGAGCTCAGCCAGGATCGAAGTAATAATAAATCAGGCCACTAAATTTGAAATCAATATTCATTTTTTAGAACCTTCTGAGTTCAAAAATATTGCCTCAGAAGCTTCAGCATGGAAGAAGTTCTTGCACAGTCAAGTGGGGCCCTCCTCATAAGTGCTTTATTTGTTTGTCTTTATTATAATATATTGTAAATTCTATAAGCACTTAATGTAAGAAAAGTGTGGGATGTGAAGCGTTGGGGAAGCCCAAGAGTCATTTGTGGGCAGCCCAATAGTTTTACTTTTGTATAAATATAGAAGAATTAGATAGGAGAGGGGATTTTTCCCAGAGAAACTTGTGAACTACTTGTTGTAAGAGGAACTACTTCGTTTTGCAATTATAAAAAATTACAATTTTGCCTGTTGGAGAAAGTGTTGTGTGGAATGTTCAAATGTGATGAAATGAACAATGTTGAAGGGGAACTATTTCGTTTTCAGCTGTGTTTCATTAACTGTGAGAGCGTTCTAACTTTTTGAACCTATGTTCTTATTTGAATGTTCTCTAGTTTATTCTGTGATAATTTCCACTATGAGTAATGAATGTTTTAACATATAACGAGCTATCTTGTTGTGCATATCTTTATTCATGTTTATGTGTTTTGATTCTAAGAACAGCTATATGTGATTTGTCTTAACATATGAACAGTATTACATTTCTCATGAATTAATAATCTTTCTCCCTAGGGACAGCTTAGTTAGTATTGTTTTTTTAGTTGTGTGCGATTTAGATGCGAGAGAGTCTAAGACGAGAGGTAAGAACCTACGCATCACATTGTGACCAGTCCTCGCATTCTTCATCAATCTGCATTTTAGATAGGCACTTGCATATCATACTTAAATTCGAAAATACAAAATTATACACGGTGGACCGGGCCGCAACCGATAAAACCGTTTGTTTTTGTTACTTGACCTACAGTAGTCGAACCGCAAACCGGACAGATTCCCTACACTAAACAGACATGGGCTAGTTGGGAATGTTGACTGGGGAGAATCCCTTGCTATTGTTTCCTACAAATTTCCAGTCCTCAACAGGGTATTAAACATGAATGTGAGGAGAGCCCAGAATGGCTCCCTAAAAATTCATTCATTCTTAACAATAGCCAAGAGAACAAGCTAGATGACTCGTTTTTCTCTCAGAATCATAGTTGAATTGGTTGCTAATGTGGGCTCCAAATTTTTTGTTTTCTTTATTCTTATTAAGAATAAAGACAAGAGGACAATGGAGTGGATTACATAGAAAAGGAATTCACATTACTATCCATATTCCAAAGATGTTCGGAAATTTAATTGGGTGGATAAGCACATATGGATAAGAACAACATGGAAATAGTTGGCAGATAAGGTGGGGTGGGAGTGGGGCCACATACCCTTTGTTGGGTTTTCATGGTGGTTAAATATCCCATGAATTTTCCATGAGTATTAGTGTTAAATTCTATGGCTAAATACCTTCAATTTCAACCTCTACATATGGAATGATCCCCAAGGATCACAATTACTTTTATCAACCTTGATGTTTCCACCAAATCACACTAGTAGGAAACAATCTCTTATGAAGTAAATTTTTGATAATTGGAGCCTCACACATTTCCTATAAACCCCAATGATAAATTTTATGTCCTAATAGGTACCCTATATTTCAACCTTAAACCATGGTATAAGAGGGCACACAAAATATGAGATCTAATGGACAAACCAAAACCTAAGAAAACCACACAAATATTTTCATATTATATATATAACTAAGAAATGGAAACATAAAACAAAACATTCAAAACATTCAAAACACTTACCTCACTTACCTCTTGTGCACTTCCAATTAGGCACACTGCCTTCGATCGAGGATAGGCATAGACCCATTACTTAGGCACATACATTCCAAAATATGTTTGAATACAGGGGATATGAACTCCCAATAGAGCCTCGGAGATGTGATTCCTCATGATGTATGGTTTTGTTCATCTTATCTTAGTAGGATTTTTAACTCGTGGAATCAACCTATTTCCAATGCCAAATCTAAGGTCAGTTGAGAACCACTTTCCACATGTCATTATTAACTGGAGTTCAAAACATATTTTGAAACTTTTTGTTTGGATACCTCCTCTTAAGTGAAGGATTCTGAGTCAATGACTTGGCTTATCTGAGATATCAAACTAGAGCAAATTTGAAGCCTCACAATAGGATTCTTAAGGAGATCAAGTGAATACTCCCTTGCCTCCTCTCTTTTCTCATCTTAAAGGGATGATGCATTGAATTGGCTCACTTCTATATCATTGGGAGGCTCTCTGAATAAATTTATAAAGGGAGATCACATATTTACTTTGAAATCCCATTTTTCTGGTGTTTGAGGAGCACAGTTGGACCCCTCTTGATCTTTGAACTTACCATTTGTTCCAATATAGTAAGGAAGAAGCCGTAAAGAACAAATGTATGGAATATTATCTTTTGTTGACTCTATGATGACGACTAGGAGGAAGTTGCTCCTATATATCTACATTGGTATCTCCTTGAATCGTATAATGCCTGTGCAACTTGAACTCTTGAGGAAATTTGGGTTGACTAGGGAAATCAATGTTTCCTTGATCATTGGTATATTTTCGAGAGACAAATACGGATAAAGTCCTTGTCAACACTCCACATACTTCTAGTTGTTTGTAATCGTGATTGAGGAAATTAGTGACTTGGCCATGCTCTCTTAGACCTAGAATCACACTAGATTCAAAAGTGAAATGTGTGCATACTTACACAAAATAACCTAAGAAAAAAGTACATCACATGCACTAAATAATATAGGTAAATTATTCATAAGAAAATGACAAATTATGTCATAATAGCAAGGTTTATTAAGGAAAAGTGTGTAAAATGTTTCATTATAGAGACCCAATAACAATTTTCTATCTATCACATTTAAAAGGCACTCGCAACAATTATTATACCACCACTGTGACTCTAATGTCGTTCCTTGATATAATTAGCACCCACAAGAAAAATTGAATAGCATATGATGTTCCTTGACACTAACATAATTTTTTCAACTAGCATAGATCCATGCTATCCCCATATCTATTTAAGTGCCATGAGGGATGAAAAAGATTGACGAGTAAATATAAATGTTTTTGAATCCTTAAAGATAATTTAACTACATTGAGGTTTGCATCGTGGTCCTCTTGGTGCTTATTAGATCTAAGTTAAGATGTATTTGTGCTAGTAATATAGTTTTTGTTTGGCTAAACTACCACATCAAGGGGGTAGTTTTCTATCGAAATAACCAAGAGCTTGCACTTGGGCATAACTACCAATTATGCCTCCATGGGAATTAAACCTTGGTGAGTGTCATGACAAGGATTCACCAGTGAACCACAACCCCATTGAAAATAATAAGCTTTTCATTGATGTTCACATGCATCCATGATAATAGGGATTATTTTTTGTCTAAAAATGAATTTGATAGGCCATGGATAAACCTTTATACCACATCGATTGAGTGAGCGAATTTCTCACGACTTATAAGCACAAACAAATATACATTAGATTGTGTATTGAATCCCAACTCATATTTTCCTTTTCTCTTAAGTCCTTGCCAATTTTAGGTCCATATCGTCAACTTCCATGTTGCATCATTATTGACTACACTTGTCATTTCTCCACCAACATGTCATTGGCTCCCATGCCTTTTCAAAGTCCTCTCGTGGATGCCATGTCTATACCACTTACTTGTACAACTTTGAGGATCTCTATCTTGATTATTTAGTATGAGAAAGGGTGAAGGAAAAGGGTGGAGATATGAAGTGAGGTTGGGAGTGAAGGATGACTCTACGATACTTTTACCCATGGTAAAGTGGAGTGTGGGGGGTGAAGGAAATCCATATGAAATGTGTTTAAGATGGAAGGGATGTAAACATTAGGGTGGAGTGGAGGAAGACTCAATGTAGAAGGATAGAGGATGCAAGGAATGTAAGGTAACACATAATATGTATCATGACGTATGGGGAGATACTTGGGAAAGAGAATGGGAAATACTTTTCTGTAAGAAAAAGGGACTTGGTCCAATCAATAATTCGACCCATTTAATGACTTTTAATGAGTATTCTGGAGGGAAACAATAATAATTTTACAAAATATTTTTCCCAAGGGGATATCCATAACTTTCTACATCTTTGGCTTAGAACCCAAATTCTAAATTTCCCTCGCCCTGTTTCTAAAAAGGCCCTAAAAATTAGTGTGTATTTTCAAGGTCAAGGAAATTCAATAGGGGGCTCAAGCACCCCATAACTACTCAATTGAAGAACACTAGGAATATCTTACATTATTCTATCGACCACACCACACAAAATCCATATTGTGCTACATCAAATATTTTAGTATGATCAATTTGCTTGAAAAAGTCATTTATGTAGGACACCTACTCACTCATAAACACATTACTACTGTTCTTACCTACACATTAATGATTTCTTTGACCCTAGATTTTAAGAGTGAACCTACATTTTCTTCAACCCTGAGGATTACTAGAAGTAGGTTTATGCTACACAATATTAACCCCCAGGGTTGTGAATGCTTGCCACTCACTAGCACACATTATCCAATATTGACTACATGTTTCTTTTTGGGACAACTTAACGTCTATGCTTATGTCTTTTTGTACCTTGTGCTTGTATCAATTTGTTTTTACATTTTATCTCATTTAAAAAATAAGTAACAACTTATTTTTTAATATATAATTCTGATAGCATTATGTCTATCTTAGATGTATCATAAATTATCTTTTCAAACTAAAACTTTTTAAAAATATAAATATCATTGAAATATTTAATGATTATTTTATATTTAAACTTAAGTATTTAAATGAAATTTGTATTTAAATAAAATTTAAATTTAAATTTAAAAATAAAAGCATATTATTTTTTTTATAATTGTTTTGGCATTATATATGTATCATCTTAAAAAAAATTCCCAAACCAATCACAATCTTAGCGTTTGCATTGGGTTCAAAATTCTTCAAAATTTCCCCAATTTTTCCTGCGTGTCAAAATCTATGAGAAAAGATAGCAACTCTGAAGGAATTCTTTTTCTTCCTTCCTACTACCAAGCCACAGGTCAAAGTTTTGATCCACTGAGGGATTTTGAGTGGCTTCGATAAATTGAACATATTGTAGGGGGATCGTACAGTTCATGTCCAAGATTTCCAGGAGGATCAATTTGATTTATTGTTGGGTGAGTTTTATTTTGGCTCGACCGAGTTTTTCTTGTAGAGGGGTCAACTTCATCTTGATAGGACCGAGATCACTTGAGGAGGGTGCATTCTTTGAATGTTGGGTTTAGTTATCTTCTATGGGCCGATATAATTATTGTTGGGCTGGTATTATGGTTGGGTAGCAGGACTATACTTATGGGAGTCATTATACCTTGTGGAGGTCGTGAGGGATGAGTAAAGGCCTTCTCTTCTTTCCTAGGCAGAATACTCATTGTGATAGTATAGAATCATCATATGGAGGTTGAGTTTACATTTTTGGGTGTGTTCATACTATATGGGAGGTCATGGTACCTATTCTTGGATGTGAATTTATTGTGGGTGGTTGAGATCACAAGAAAGGACCGTTAACTTCCTTACTAGGTAGAGTGGATACATGATAGGTGAGGGAATCAAACTTGTAGGAACGAATGTACAAGAAGGGTTAGGATGAAGTCACCACAGTCAGGATGGAGTCACCATTAAGGCCACTATCTCCATTATCTTTGATTAACTCCAACATAAGTCGCAGCCCCATAATCTATGAGGACTGCAGCGAGATCATCATCACTCAACATGTATGTTTTCTTTAAAACCTAAAATATTTGTGATTCCATAATCTATGTTATCCTTTCTTCTTTGTTGGTTCTCCTCTTGGCTTTGTACATTGACATTATTATTTCCAACCTCTATTTTCAATTTTTACCCATAATGACTCGAATTTCTCCTCAAAGAGTTGGGAACTTCTTTAAGATCACAAATCCAACCATTGTAATACCATATGATATATAAATAGTAATCCCATAGCTCAGGAAGTTTCCTAGGGTATAAACTGAAGTTTTATGGATGTAATGAATACATAGGTTCCCATGCCACGATCTATGATCCAACATCTACTGGGTGATATTCCTGTGCCACTGACCCCCTTCCAAATAGTTTTTAGGATTCACTAGGTAAATATTACATAATACCCCCATAATAGATTTATTGATGAATTTTTTTATTGAAGGGATGTATGGATGCAAGATAAACATATTATTTTACTGGATCAAAAAAGTAATAAACTTGAGCAACCACCCCTACTACTGGTGGTGAAACTTAAACAAGGTAAACCACCCAGTTAAATTAGTAACCTAGGGACACTTGGGGTGTTTCACTTTATAAACTAGAATCCAACCTAATATAATAGTAGTACAAGGTTAGTATTATAACTAGCCCAACTAAACTAGGACAAGTCATCCAATGTATAAAAATAATAACAATAAAAGTCTCCACAATTTTAAACTTCATGAGATGGATTCAACCATCTCTATTGACAATCATCCAAGGTTTAAAAGAATGGCTATGTTTTCATATTTGGTTCTTTGCATCATTTACTCGCTTGGAATGCCAAGGCGAATCAACAAAAAATCAATTCCAATCTATTCCCAGATGAAATAGGAAAGTTTGCTATGCCAAGAAACATGCTATTAAGAGGGAAGTACATACGTAGAAAAAATGACAAAAGACACATGGGGTAGGTGAGAATAAGAAAATTCCTACTACATCCCTCATATAGTTTGATAAGAAAGACATGAAGATGCTCAATTCAGTTCAGGTTGGGCTTAAAAAGCTTAATTCATTATCAACATATTAATCTGACAATATGAGGTCCATAATAAAGATAAAGAATCCTACAAGCCATTTTCAGGACCATTTGAGGTCTGATGTTGATGGTGTAGTGCCTTCAAGCCATTTTGAGAACCATTTGAGGTTTGATGTTTCTAGTGGAGTATATTTAATAACTAATCTAGTGTTGACGACAACAAAGAGAGATTTTAAAAGGTCATCATAGAGTGAAAGCAATATTAATAATGATGGAGACAATATTCTGAATTTTTCTTCTTATTTTGAAGAAATTAAGATACAATCACAAGATACATGCATTATTTCAAAGCAGACCATCAGTGAAAAGCAGTTTTGTCAGAAAAGACAAATCATGGAAAACAAATTAGAGGTTCTCGATTAGTGCCTGAAAGTGAGTTCCTAGATCATAGAAAAATAGTGACAGTTAACATTGTTAGCCATTTTGAATCTTTTAAACATGGAAACACTAAAGAGAGTATTCAAGTTTCAAACTGTAAAGAAAATTTGAAGGATGAAAAAGATTTTGAAAATATTCATGAAAATTTTGTTCCTAATGTCAAATATCATGTGATTTATACATTTGTGACTAAATACAATGAAGTTAGGGTAGTTCCAAACACTTCTTTGCATCAGAATTCCATTTTGAAGAAGAAAAGAAATGTCTTGAAGAAACATAATTCAAGGTTATCAACTCTACCAGAGAGATCAGATAATCAAATAGAAATAAATATTTGCACAAAGAAGAAAATGTTTTTGAAGTATTATCTGGAGTAGATAGTTGAAAGAAAAGGACACATATCAAGTGAAGGAAACATAAACTTAACTTTGATGAACATTTGCATTCGGTAAAAAGTGGAAACTGGTGTGACTAGATAGGATGATGCATACAAGATTTATCCGGATGAAAAATATTATACTAAATGCTTGGATAATGACAAGAAGTTAGTTAAGGGAAATGAGGAATGTGTCAAACTAGAAACATTGATCCAAAAAGAAGCAACAAAAATAGGAGGTAGTAAGAAACATGTGGTGTCTTCACATTCATATCAATCCTTGATAAGGTTTTATTCAAAACCTGCTAAATGGGTAGAGGAGAAGCATATTGATCCATGGTTTGAATATTCAATGTCCTCTAAGAATATGGATAAATGGTATATTGGAGATAAGGATGATAGGAGTGCACATGCTAAAATGTCTACTGAATCATTGACTGATCCAAAAATGGAAGAACAAAAGATACAGAGTGTGACTGCACTAGCGCTTCCTTCTCCAAAGAAGCAAGATGTTTCAAATTTATCTTCAATGAAAGTCAATTCAATAAACACACCTCCTATCAAGGCTTATGTTGCACAAAAGGGTGAGGATGGGAAATATGAATACAAGTCAAAGGGCATTGGGGTGAAGAAATCATGTGCAACCCCAACAAAGAAAAACAACAGAGGCCTTAAGAAAGATCATGGGCAATCTCATTGAGAGAAGTTTAACCAAGGACAATTACCTAAGCATTTTTCTATTCGCAAGCACGAGAAAGTTTCCCCTATAAAATCTGGCACCGAACCTTCATCAGAGACAAGTTCATCAAAATTTAAGGTGAAGATAAACGGTACTGCAACAATGAAATTGGATGGTGTGTCACTATCTGTAGAGTTTCATTTAGAAAACACAAACAAGCTTAGACAAGTGTAAGTCTTAAATTAATTCATTTGCATTTCGAGTTACACTTTTCTTCCTTCTGTTGTTATATTTAGATGCCCACTTATTAATGTTCATATTGTCCTTCCTTTGTTGTTTTTAGAATTTTGTCTTATGTTACAGGTATGATGTTGTAAAAGAAGTAAAATTCAGAACTATGTCAAATGATTTTGGTATTTCTACCCCATCTACATCTATGAAGCATATTATAGTAGTTGCATAAGCTAAGCGAGAACAAGCACTTTTTGCATCTCTGACACATTCTGTTTCAACTGAAGAAACTAAGAATTCTATTACGTTTATTTCAAGTCCTTCACCAATCCGAGGGAATAGTTCAGACTACAGTTCACCACTCCAACTTCTCTTATATGGTGAGGCAACTGAGGATACAAAGGATGCCATTTCCCATACATAATTAAAAATTCCCAGAGTTAATGTGCAAAAATGGGGTCTTCCAAATACAATTAATCTATAATCAAGTGAAGAAGGTAAACTAAGTGCAGTGCGAAAATCAGTTGGAGGGACACTTAGCGGGAATACATAAGTAACAATTGCCAGGGACACTTTTGAAGGAATGTTAAAGATGTTGTCAAGGAAGAAGGAAAGTATTGACAGAGCATCACGTCATGCTATTGAATGTGCAAAATATAGCATTCCTGGTAAGGTAAGCTTGATATCTGTTATTTTCCAGTATGGTAAACAAGCAGCTCATTTTCTTTTTTCTTAGTGTGGTATTTTTACTTTTGGAAAGTTAATGGTCAAAATTGTCAAGGATTACAGTGAAGAATGAATATCTTTCATGTGGAACATTTTTGCATTCATAGTTACTTATGAGAGTCCTATACAATGGGTATTTTCCCCTGCATTAACTTATTTTTCAATGTCTTTTTTATTTAGAACTTGAAACCTCTTATGTATGGATGTGGATACTATATCAAAAGACAAAACTAGTGTCTTCAACAAGATGCATAGTATCCCCTTCCATTCTCTACTACACAGTGGTCACTTGTTGGCCATGGGATTTACCTATCCTCCCCGGAATTGATTGTCTTGGATTTACTGAGCACAACAAAATATAAAAAGGATACATATTACACTCACATTCTAATATCTATAATGTGTTTTTTTCTGAATGAATACAATATTAGGATCGAGGTGGAACTCTACCACCTATTCTACATTATGACTTGCATTGATTTAGAGGCCAAAGAAGGATCTCTCTAGATGATAGATCTCATTTGTAACAAAGGTGAAAATTGATGACCATGCATGAATAAATTACCAAGAACAAGCAACCTCTTAATTACCTATCTTCCTATTGCATTGGGATGGCCTAATATTTTATTTCCTACTTGAATTTACCCAAACAAAGTATCCACATGCACCCTTCTGTAATTGCAAAAACATTGGTTTCTATAGAGATTAGTGGATTGATTAGCTGAGATAATGTTATTGTATCTAAACATTGATCTGGTATTGAATTTTATGGCATTCTATACCTGCCAATCTAGATTATGAAGCTTATTAGGAAATGGATCGTTAGAATCTCCTATCACACTATTGCTATATGCTTTGTATTATGCCCATCAACAATATTTTAACTTTGTTGCAACCAATATTAATATTTTCTTGTATTATGGTGCGTAATGTGCTTAATAATGTTGACTTAAGCACCCTGTTTTGAGCAATCATGCATGGGCCCAATAGTGACATATTGGTTAGTGATGAAGGTTCCTTTAATGTAACAACATTGCATTAGTTTATGTCTCAATTTGGCAGTGAATTCAATTTTTTCATAATATGAACTTGTTGGAGTGTGTACTAAGATAATAGAAATGGGACAGACATCAAATATAGACATCCTTGATGTCAGCATGAGGGCCCTTGTATCAATAGCATTATAAAAATTATATATATATCCAAAATAAATTGTTTCAAGCTCAGAGTTGAGGTGTTTAGGTGTTTAGCAAGAGAATAAGATCATGGAACGAGGTACAAAGTTTCGATGGATTTCCCATGTAGTGATATTGGTTGTTTATGATGCCTCCTCTAATGTCATAGCACTGATTCAGTTGGAGATTATATCAGTTATGAATTTAGAATTTTATTATTAAGAACTTGTTGTGGGTAGTAAGATGATCCTAGATGGCCATGTATTACAGACTAAGATTGGTGTTTTTCCCTTTTATTCACAGGTTTTTATAGTTGGACTACATATGTCTAAAGTAAATTTTTTGAGCTTACTGCTGTAGTGTTAGCTAGAGAACATACCTAAGTTACCAGGATATGGATTTAGATCCGGATTATATTTTTTAAAACCTAGGATCTGAATATGGCGCGGAAACGACAAGTACAAACAACTATAAAAATATTTTTATAATAAGTACAAAAAATATAATGAAGAAACAAAACTATTTAGGAAACACAAGAGTAGAGCTATAATTTATTGCCAAAAAGGAGATTTCATGTACCATAAATGATAAGTTGATAAGTTGTGATATTTATAATTTTAAAAACCATTTTAGCATGAACTTGAAGCATGTCATAATAGTGTTTTTGTGAGATATATCCACATGTCCCTATCAACAGGGAATAAATTGGTTTTCTTGAATGCTATGGCAAGACTACAGAACAATGTAGGTGAAGTGAGCATTAACATATTACTGAAATATAGATCAACCCTTGACAACAAACCTTGACCATAAAGATATATCAAATAAAAACATTGAAAGCAGACCTTGATATTGATATATCAGAGTTCAAGAGCATATTTTGATGTAAGGATAGATCAGACCTTGAGCAGGAATGGGGTTTATGCTAGCCATTAGGTGTTTAGGGTTTTTTAATTTTTCATTAAACAATAATTTTTTGGGGAGATCAATGGGTCATAGAAGCACTGGAATTTGGAAGATCTGTTTGAAAATTTTAGGAATTGTTTGATTTTTCACAAGATTCATTTGAAAATTTCAGGATTTTTTTTATATTTTTCACATGATCCATTTCATGGGACCAAGATATGATTCCTTTTGCATGGGATCCATTTCAATGGTGGATCTGCCTCAGATGTGTATATGATCCATGGATCCTACAAACTGTGGTGGTGGATCCAACAACACAGGAACATACCTAGAAATCATCAGGATGGTGTAAGAAGGGATACGTTTCTGGAAATAGTGAATGCCATGGGTTTGATTTATCATATAGTCAAAGCGAGCACACTCTGAGCACTGGAAACTATACCTTGTTCAAGAAAGAGAGGAAAGGTTCAGTTAACTCTTGGATAAGGTAGGCACATCTTTGGTTGGTTAATACAAATGTTATGCTAAAAATGGTCATTGCATGATGGTTTTGTTGTATCTCGGATTTTTTGTGTGACTATGATTGCAATGCTAAAATTATTTGTCTCATGGTTGCCACCTATGTAACTGCATTGGATGAATTTATTCCAAAACAATTGAAATTTTTTGAATGTGAAGGAAAGGTTATTGTGCAAATTGAATTTCAAAATGTTTGCAAATTTCAAATATTAATTGTAATTTTAAGGAGAAAAAGAGTTAATTAGAAAAACTTAGGTCAAATATTTTCTAAATTTGACATGTTTTTAATAGATTTGAAATTTAAATAATTTATTTGGAATATTAAATTATAAAAAATATATATATATTTCTTCTTTTCAAACTGAATGGCGAATTTTATGAGACTTTTTTACACTCACCAATTTTTCCTGAATTTTATTTTCGCCAATTTTGAACCAGTTGACTAGGTTGCCACTAATTCTGATTCAAAAATAGAGAACTTCAACTCGAACATAGTCACATACATTTGAAGACTAAAGAGTAGCATAGTTTTATCAAGCCTTATATGTATGGAGACTTTAGTTCTTCCGCTAATGTTACAAATGATTGTATTATCTCAGAGTGCTTTGTACAATGTAGATTCTATCATTACAATACTATAATGCAATAACAATTTTACATTAATTTAGCTTCTTATTGTGAACACAATCATTCACACCTGGTATGCCAGTGATTTAGTATGAATTTAATTAAAGAAAATTTTCTTCCCACAAGAATAGTGCAAAATGGCACATTTAAATGTTTTTAATTTCATCCAAAAGTAGATAATGGTAGGGGGGTTTAGAACCGCCCTTAAAAGATACTTTTGGGGGAGGGGGTTAGAACCGCTCCAGAAGTCACTTTTGGGGGGCGGAGGGGGGGGGGGGCGCTTATAACTGCCCCCAAAAGTAACTTTTGGGGGTGGTTTTGATCGCTTCCAGAACCGCCCCTAAAAGTCAAAACTTTAAGTGTTGGTTCTATTAGGGGAGGTTTTGTAAAGACCACCTCCAAAGCCAAAACTGTCCCCAAAAGTGACTCTTGGTGGTAGAAGACAACCACCCCTAAAAGACAAATTTGTTGTAGTGTGCAAACATAATCTATTTTTTTGCAAGGGTTAGAAGGTCCACTAACATTTTAGAATACAAACTAATATTCAAAAGGAGTGTATCTTTATCCATCAATGTTGTCTCCTTGAGGCTATTTAGTACAGTGAAAGTTGGAATTTAACATTAGACACTCGTGAAAGAGAAGAGGTGTATAAATATATATTAATTGAGTTAATTGATACATTTTGCTAGAATCTTTTTATTGTGGCTTAATTACTTATTCTACATGACCATCACTAACTACCAATACTAACTGTTATTAATTAACTTGATTCGTCACTAACACTCATGATATTTATTACACATTAATAGATAATATGTGAGGGATCCTAATATATTATTGAGCGTCACTTGTTCTAGCACCTCGTCTTAACATGAAATACATTTTTTTTAACTCTCCTCATTATAACATAGCAACTTACTCAATAACTAAGACTAATTACAAAAGTTGAAGGGAATTATTGTCCAGTATTCAATAATGGAACACTTCTCTAGTTCTTAATATCTAAACACTACATTCTGTTGTATGATGCAGGTTGTAAACAAATGTATGCAATGTCATATCAACCAAGTTTTGCATTGGGACATCAAAGTAGTTTCTTGATTTTGTCAATCTTTTTTCTCCTATTTCTTTCATTATGAGAAATGATTATTGAAACAAGTGTTTGAACATGGCATTTTATGATTTAAATATGATATTATCTACCAATTGATAATAATGGGATTCTAAAGATTATGGATTTTTTCATGACAAGTAGTGACCGAAATGGAAACCTGAACAATAGATTAATCACATAGTGATATGGGTAATTGATATATGACCTATTTTATGATCACAACCAATTTTTTCTATATTATGAATTCTTTCTTGTTTACAATTCAAAATCTAGATGGAACTTCTTTAGAATGTTGATTGTGCATTCTAACGTTATGTGTATCCCCTTGGAGCTTCCATTTATGACTTCTTTGTTTATTTATGTTATAAACAGTAATCTCACTGTCATCAAGTATTCCTATGACATGGAAGGTTTTGCATTCATATTTAAATGGATTTTTTTCATAATCCTTAGGAATTTATACCCATTTCTTGTTGAAATATTGTAACTTCGAAGAATATTCTATATGTATCTTTTGTGGTCCTCGATGGTCCTACCGGGAGAACCACTTGTATTATCTTGTACCCCAATGCTTCTAATCAGAAGAACTAATAAGAGTCATGAGGTTGTCCCCTCTAATTGTAAAGGTGGGTCATTAGCACCCCAATGTGGTTACTTGAGCCTACATGTGTAACTCGAGCCTACATGATTAACTCGAGCCTACATGTCAGATGAGTTAATTGAAGTGAATGAATGAATATAAATAGAGGTGTAGCTCTCCTCATTGGAGACACACACACTCACTTGAGTAGCGCACTTGTGGAGGAGAGAAGTAGCTGGAGAAGGAGGAGGATCAGGTTTTTGAGCTCCTTGCTGGTTTTATCTTTTACCTTTTTGGGGCATCTATATTGAGGAAGCTTTTGTTGGGTTTTTCCCTTTATGGTTTTCCCAGGATAAATTTGTGTTGTTCTTGTGATGTTGTTTCGTTCAGTGATCCTGTGTATATGCTTTTGTTATGAAAATGAAATGAAATACTGATGTCTTAGCTAAGCATATGAAACGTTAACATTTCTAACATCTGCATAATGAGTATAAAGTATAGTTGTATGCCTTATCATGATTGTAGTTTGTTAAGTATATCTGACTTTATTCCTTCTCCCAGTGTTTCAAGTCATGCCTGGTTTTCCAAAGAAAAAGATAAAACGACAGCCTCATCCTATACTCTATGGCCCCATGAATATTCTTATATCCAATGTTGTTAGGGATCACGTAGATCTCTCAATGAAAGCACTGCAACATCACCCTGGGAAGCGAATAAACATTATGAATTGGAATCACAATTTATTCTAACCATTTTTCCTTGTGTATATTCATTAGCTTGATGGAAGAAGGAACTTTTCTCATCCCATGGTGGATGGGATCCATGTGAAGCACCAACTATTGGGTTGATCATCCTCTTTTGATTCTCCTTATTTCTCCACTTATACATGGCTCTAGGATGATCATGCTTATACATGGATATAGGATGATCATGCTTATCTACTATCTCCTTGGCCTCCACACTAATATAATTTTTATTGATAGGTCTCATATAGTGGTACACTTATAGTTGCTATGGAATAGTGATTTTTGCAATTAGCCCATTAAGCCAATTTCTTGAGTTTATTTCAAAATTCCTAGAAAAGTTTTATGGATTTCATAACCTTCTTGCTCATATATTGTGAACTTAAAAAATCTATCATCATTTTCCTACCATTAGATACTCAAAGTTGTTTATTGATCCTTTTTACAATTATAAAGGACTATGTAATTTAGGTTCCCAAATCCTTAAAGGGTGCTAGCTCAATGGAAGATTCTGTGCCTTACAAGTAGGAGGTTGAACCACCTATACTATGAAATGAGAAATTTACACTAAGAACGAGAAATCTAGCCATAAAAACGATGATTTTTGCTTAAAAACACCAAAAACACCCCCCAAATATAAAAGTGTTGATACCAGTATACACATTTTTTTTTGGTAAAAAATAGTGCCATGGCCTAAACATGCCATATTGTTGTTTACAAAAACTTTGAAATCAACCCCTAAATTGGAAAATATTTTTTTCTTCAAGAGATAAATTACAACTTTTTTGAAACTTGCATATTAAACAAAAACAAATATTTCATAAATAGTTTGACCACTCTAACCATTTAAAATCAAACAAATTCTGATGTGATCCATAATGGAATCATATATTAGACCCTACAAGAATAAATTATTCATATAAATGATCAACAACTCCTTTAGAGTTTCAATTACAAACATCATACTAATAAAAAAAATCTAAAATGTTTCATGTGAAATTATTCAAACTCATCCATGGATTCTGACACCCCATGAGAATCTATATTTTCTACAGTTGAACGACTAGATCGAATATAAAAAAAACTTAAACCCCTAACCCCATGACCCCCCATTACATTACATTAAAAAAAAAATTAAACACCCCCACTAACTCCCCCAACAACATTACATTTACAAAATTTAAAAAATTGCGTCATCCCTCCTCTAAATGCTAAATGCACAACTCAACTAAGGTTTTGTGTCAATAATCGATCAAGGTATCCACTAGTTTCTTGTAGATTGATTTGTCACTTTCCTTTGAATTTGTTTTGACTAAAAGTTTTATCAATTTTTTTAGGTATAAATTAGATTTTACAATTTGTCATCTTAAACTTGTGTAGCTAAATTTTAACATATTTTGTGTGTGAATAAAACAATATAATTATCTATTTTTCAAACCTTATAATGAATAATGCAAATTACCTACATCTATTGTGTCAAAACATAAGCATAACTTTAATTTTACCTATAAAAATGCCATCAATATATATCACTAGAAGCACCATACCCCATTGTGTCTTCGGAAATAAATAATGTTGTTAGAAGACCTTTTGAATCCATGATGTGTAAATTCTTTGAGGGTTTGCTTCAATTTCTCCAATTTTCATCCAAATGTTTCTGCCTTGGAACTTGAAATCTGCATGGCTGATATATCTAAACAATAATGTACAATCAATTTATGGCCTCATTAATCTTTTAAATTCATTATACAAGTGTTTAAAGTTGTTTTTTAGTAGGATCCCACGAGAATCATCTCTAATTTGTATATTAATTTTTCTATTATGTATACTAGCATAGCCACAAGTAAATTGGTCGGTGAATGTCAATAGACACAACCAACCACTTAGTTTTGTAAATATATCTGGCTATTAAACTGTGGAAATTAAACCCAAGTGATAGAACAATTGCACTCACAAAATTGCTAATCAAACATGCAAAATTACAAACAAAGGAGACTGAAATTGGAGCATAACACTAATCTGTATTGAATAAGTGTACAATAGCCAACCTTGTGAAGTAATAGGCTGCTGAAAAATATAATTACATGAGAGATTCGAATGGATAAGGATGCCATTCGAAATAGTCAAAAAGTAGGCTTACTAAATCTAGTCAAATCCCTCATAGGTGCATAAAGCAGTTTCCAAATCCACTTAGAGGCTTACGAATTGGCAAAGTCAAGTAGGAAAGATAATAAGGGATGGAAAGACAACTCATACATGCTTTTATTAGGATAAAATAATGGAGGATGATGAGGTCAAAACACAAGTCAACTACGCCTAGTATTACTTTCCCTTTTGCCATAAATCTCAATAAAGCAGGCAACTTAGCAGAAAAAGCAGATATGCGCTAGGGAGGATCTGGAATAAAGTAGACATGCTAAATATGGTTTCTAGGAGATTCCCCAAGCCCTCCATGACTCATTTTTATCAAGTTTGACTTCTATGGCATGTGGAAGACAACTTGCATAGAGTGGAATATTGGAAACTAGACAAATACGACAAAAATGGATTAATCAATGTCTAAGGTAGATAACTATGAGTTGACTATTATAACACCCCCCCTTAAGCCTGAATTTATGAGTAAATATCAGAAAAATATAGGGCCTAGCAACAAGGCTTAGTCACCCTTTACATAATGCATGTCCATTTAACCAAGGAAAGAGGCAAAAACCCAGTGGGAAAATACTCCCTTAAACATGGACAGTAAAACAAAATTTAAAAATCTTGTCATCAATAATGCCTCACAGCATGATCAGAAATCCCTAGCAGTGATTTGATATTGCTGAATGTCTTCTCACAAAAAACTTTGGTGAAGATGTCTGCTACTTGTTCTGAAGATGCACAGAAGAGTAGATGAATGGTGCCATCATGCACAAGCTGTCTGGTGTAGTGCATATGGATCTCAATGTGTTTGGTTCTCTATCTCTGAACTGGATCATTGCAGATTCAAATGGTGCTCTAATTATCACAATAGATAATAGTTGAAAACTCTGATTTGAAGCCACACTCACCAAGTATCCCCTGCAACCATAAACATTGAGTTGTTGCATTTACAACTCCTTTTTACTCTGCTTCTATAGATGAGAGTGCTATGGAACTCTATTTCTTGCTTGACCAGTTGATTGGTCCTTCAGCAAGCATGAACACATATTCTAATGTTGACTTTCGATCTATGTTGTCACCTACACAATCACTGTCAGTAAACCCAATCAAATCAAGATCAGATTTAGCTTTGTAGAAGATCCCATGAGTTCTTGTTCCTTGAACAAAGTTAAGGATCCTTTTGGATGTTCTACAATGGATCTCATGAGGCTGATCCATGTATATTGAAGCCACACTTACTGCATAAGAAAGATCAGGTCGAGTGTGTGTAAGGTAAAGCAAACACCCAATCAACTGCCTATACAGTATATTATTTACCATAGGAGAAGAACCTACTTCTTCAAGCTTAACTCCTGAAAGGAAGGGAGTCTTGCTTGGCTTGCAATCTTTCATGTTGAACTTGTTCAGAAAATCTAAAGCATACTTGGACTGATGTACTTTTATTCCATGTTGGGATTGAGCAATTTTGAGACCTAAGAATTTTCTCAACAACCCCAAATCAGTCATAGAAAATGCATGGTTTTGTTGCAGCGGCAACTTTCTCCCAAATTTCTAAAAAATTGGGATGCTCCTTTCAAATTTTGTCTTGCTTATCTTGATTAGTATTTCTTAATGTTACTGCAAGTTTGATCTTTGAGGATGCTTGTTGAGTGGATGTCATTATTTGTTGATTCTGCCTTTTGAATTTGAGTTTTGATTTACCGGTTATTTCATTTTCGTCGCTGTCGGAAGTTTTTCAGTATAATGTATCAGAGCCGTAGTTCCTTGCAGAGCCATCGTTGTGGAATCTAAATGGCGAATGTTCCGATGCATAGCTCCTATCTTTACTGAGCCAGTGGACTTATGGTTTTTCTTTGTGTTTTCTTCGCTATCGGAGCAATTTATGACTTTGGGCGAAGGCCATGTCTTTTTTATTCCCACCGCGGTCCCTCAGCAAACTAACCATCCGATTAGATAAATTTTCAACCACTGATGTATGACGCCCATTTTAGTACTTTCTTTTGTCGTCGACGAGTTGTTGTGCTCTGGAACCCCTAGACCATGGGTCACCCGCCATTGCGGCATTCCAATGAACTAACCGACCAATGTCAACTGTTCTGATTCACCGATGGGAATTTTTATATGCCCGATTCCTGGTTGTTTTCCCACTGTTGTTATGAGCTTGTAACTTGTTTCATGAATGGCGAGATGTTCTTTGTTTTTATCAAGTTAATATTTTCACGTTGAAAACGCAGTACCAGGTTTCACTTTTAACGTTGGTTTTATTGGTAGTTTGGTTTATGTTTATTGAAGGTAGTTTGAATGAATGATGAGTTGTTCATCTGATTGCAGACAAACCTAGGAGATTTTCTAGATTCAGTTGATGACTACTACTACAAAAAGGAAATTGGCTGAAGAAAAGAAAAACTGAAGCGTAAAGAAGAAAGTGAAAATTTGAGATTGACAAGATATCAAAAGGACCATTGGATTAGCATAATCATTAAGAAGACGGTCTCGGGCTTTGGGGGTTCATCGGTTACCAGGACGGTCTTTCTTACAAAGTGTTGTAAATATTAATCTTGGTTTGAAATGTAATGTTCGTATGAATCATGACCACTCACAAAAGACAAAATGGTTTGGCGAACCCAAAATTTACGAGTCGAGGGGGAAACCCAAAGGTTTTGCTGGTTTTTGTATAAATTGAGGAAAGTGAGAGGAAAAAAGGGGCTTTTTCCCAGTGAGACTTGTGAAAAACTTGTTGTAAGAGGAACTATTTTGTTTTGCAATAAAATAATTACAATTTTGCCTATTGGAGAAAGTTTTGGGTGGAATGTTCAAATGTTATGTAATGAATGATGTTGAAGGGGAACTATTTCGTTTTCAGCTGTGATTCATTAACTGTGAGATCGTTCTAACTTTCTGATCCTATGTTCTTGTATGAATGTTCTCTGGTTTATTTTATAATGATTTCCATTGTGAGTAATGAATGTTTTAACAAACGATGAGCTATCTTGTTGTGCATATCTCTATTCATGTTTATGTGTTTTGATTCTAAGAACAACTATCTGTGATTTATCTTAACATATGAGCAATAATACATTACCCATTAATTGATAATCTTGCTTCCTAGGGACAGCTTAGTTAGTCTTGTTTTTCTGTTGTGTGTGATTTAGATGCGAGAGAGTTAATACGAGAGGTAAGAACTTGCGCATCACATTGTGACCGCTCCTCATATTCTTTATCAATCTGCATGTTAGATAGGCACTTGCATATCATACTTAAAGTTAAAAAAAATACAAAAATATACACGGTGGACCGGGCCGCAACCGGTAAAACCCTTTATTGTTTTTACTTGACCTACGGTAGCTGGACCGAAAAACCAAACAGATTCCCCATACCAAATAGTCATGGGATAATTGGGAACGTTGACTGGGGAGAATCCCTTACTATTGTTGCCTGCGATTTTCCAGGCCTCAACAGGTTCATTGCATCCTTCAAGGAGTAAATCTCTTTCTTTGAACTTCCTGTAATCAGAAGGTCATCCACATACAAGACAATAATCATCAAATAACCATGAATCATATTCAAATAAACATTAGGATCAAACTTGCATCGAACAAAATGCAATGACAGCAGAAAGCCATCAATCTTAGCATACCAAGCCCTGGGGGCTTGCTTAAGCCCATACAATGATTTCTTTAGCCTGCACACAAAATATGGATTAGTAACAAACCCTTGAGGTTGCTTCATGTAAATTTCTTCAGTGAGATCTCCATTCAGGAAATCACACTTCACATCCATGTGATGTACCTCCCACTGCTTCGAAGCTGCAATGGCTAAGGCTAGCCTGATGGAGTCCATCTTTGCCACTACTGCAAAGGCTTCATTGTAGTCAATACCATGTACCTGTGAGTATCCCTTGGCTACAAATCTTGCCTTATATTTCAAAGGTGAACCATCAGCAGAAAACTTAGTTTTAAAAACCCACTTACATTGAACTAGCTTCCTCCCTGGGGGAAGATCAACCAGTTCCCAAGTGTTTTTCTTCTGGAGTGAGCTGAATTATTCTTTCATGGTTGTTTGCCATATTGGATCATGTGTTGCATATTCATATGTCTATGGGTCTGTTTCAACCATCAGATAGCACTTCTCTACAAACAAAGGGTCTTTCATACACAGGGCACTCTCAAACTGAGATCTAGTCCTCCTAGGATCACTGGGATTTTTATCTAGTTCCCCAGCTATATGAATGGTATTTTCTGCTTATTTTGGTCTTGTAGGACTGTCAGGATCTATAATTAAATCATCATTATCAAACATATCAGAACCAACAAACTCATTTGGTTCTCCACTTACATTCAATGATTCTAGTGGTGAAGAAGACTCTCCAACTTCAACTACTGCTCATGGCTCTTCTTGGAACTGAACACTCATTTCAATGAAGTCTTTGTTTGTGCTCAAGTTGATTAGCTTGTACCCTTTTGAATCTTCAGAATACCCAACAAATAGGCATTCTTGGCTTTGGGGCTGCAAAGTCTTTCTCTTTTCAGTTGGAATTCTAGTCCAAGCCTTTGAGCCAAAAATCCTAAAATGGGGCACATCTGGCTTGTTCCCACTCCAAGCTTCGAAAGGAGTCATGCCATCAAGATATTTACGAGGCACCCTATTCTAGATATAGGATGCACAGTTTATAGCCTCAACCCAAAAATTTGGTGGCAAAGTCTTAGCCTCCATCATACAGGTTGCCATCTCCTTCAGTGATCTGTTCTTTCTCTCAGCAACACCATTTTGCTGTGGTGTGTAAGGGATTGAATGCTACATATGAATACTTGCATCTTAACAATATTGAATGAACTTATACTTGACATACTCACCACCATTGTCATATCTGAGGATCTTGAGTCTTTTCCAAGACTGGTTTTCAACCAAGGCCTTAAAGACTTTGAAGAGGTCAAAAACTTCAGACTTATGCTTCAAGAAGTAAACCAAACAATACCTAGAAAAGTCATCTATGAAGATCAATGCATATTTTGCTTGAATCATTGGCATATGAGGAAAAGGACCAGCAACATCACTGTGGATCAATTCAAGGGGTACAGAGGTTCTCTCGTGACTACCTCTCTCAAATTTGTGCTCTAGGTGTTTTCCTAGGATACAACCTTGACAGACTCCCTTGAAAAACTTAATCTTTGGTAACCCTATGACCATTTCTTTTTCACTTAGATCAGAAAGATACTTATAGTTAAGATGGCCAAATCTTTCATGCCAAAGCTTGCTTTCCTCATTAGCATGAATCAGAAGAGCAGAGGGGTTTGAGTAGGGTAGAAAATGTGAAAACACGTATACCTTCAAAGTGTGATCTAGAACTCCTTTTGCAATGAATTTACCATTCGACATCTCTGTGATCTCAACATCATCAGGTGAGAAGATGACCTTCTTTGGAGACCTTGTGTGAGTAATCTGATACACTGACAAGACGTTAGAGGAAATACCTTGAACATACAATACATTACTAAACTTACCATGGTCAAGATCAATCCTTCCTTTCCCCACACTGTCAGTGAGAGAGTCATCTCCCAGCACTATTCGTGGACCTTTCGACATGTCAAGAGAGGAGAATGCCTCCTTGGTTGAAACCATGTGTCTTGAAGCTGTAGAGTCTATGATGAAGCTAGGTGAGCTTGATGTGCCAGCAACCAAAGCATGTACTCTCTCTCTGTACTCTAAATTTGATCCTCCTTCCCTCTTCTTTGAGAAATCAGGAAGGGAGATGTTGGTTCAACATGTCAATTTGCTTCTTCATGCATGAGCTTTCAGGATGATATCGCTTACTGTAGTATGCGTACTTGCTCATTTCTCCTTTGTTCTTATTCTTCTGGAATTTCTTCTTCGAGCCTTGGGGCTCCTCTTGAGACTTGTTCTTGTATCTCTTTTGCTTAGGTGGCTTCTTAGATTTCTTCTTTCCTTTTCAATCCACCCTCGAATCTCCATCAACCAAATCTTGGTCTTTGGAAGGTTTGATGGTGCCCATCATCACCAATTTATCTTGTTCTTGTGTGAGGGATTCCATGAAATCTGCAATCTTAGGCATCTTCCAAGCTCGAGCTGTCAACTTGGTGGCATGGAAGGTCGAAGCAAACACTGAATAGTCAGGGCCAAGCTTTGAGAGTATGGCTAAAACTAGTTTCTCTTCCTTCTTTTCAATTCCACACTGTTTTAGCTGCAAAACAAGGGCTTTAAACTTGGAAAAGTAGAGTTGCAGGGATTCAAAGCTACTGGGACTCAAAGAGATCAATTCATTCTCGATTTGATGTCCTCTCATCTAATCTATCTTACCAAAAATCTCTACAAGCTTCTCCCATGCTTCATTAGGTGATTTCAATCCATCAAGATGGAAGAGGAGGTCTCTTGATATGCTCAGACACAAAAGACCATAGGCCTCATCCCTCCTGTTGTGCCATTTAATTTTCTTCGCAGCTGCATTGGGCTCTGCCTCAGTTGCCATAGTCACCCTGTAGAGACCCTTTTCTCTCAACAGTATCTCCATCTCTGCTTTCCATTCAAAGTAATTAAATGGAGTCAAGATGATCTTTTGAGATTGATCCATAGCTCTGAACTATGCCCTTCAACCAGCAGAATGTGCTCCCAGTCAAGATGTTGAACCTGCAATAGAAATATGGAATAAGATAAATCAATCTACATAGGCTCTAATACCATGTGGAAATTGGACCCAATTGATAGAACAATTGCACTCACAAAATTGCTAATCAAACATGCAAAATTACAAACAAATGAGACTGAAATTGGAGCATAACACTAATATTTATTGAATAAGTGTACAATATCCAACCTTGTGAAGTAATAGGCTGCTGAAATATATAATTACATGATATATTCAAATGCATAAGGATTCCATTCGAAATAGTCAAAAAGTAGGCTTACTAAATCTAGTCAAATCCCCCATAGGTGCATAAAGCACTTTCCAAATCCACTTAGAGGCTCGTGAATTGGAAAATTCAAGTAGGAAAGATAATAATGGATGGAAAGACAACTCATACATGATTTTATTAGGAGAAAATAATGGAGGACGATGAGGGAAAAAAACAAGTCAACTACACCTAGTCTTACTTTCCCTTTTGCCATAAATCTCAATAAAGTAGGCAACTTAGCAGAAAAAGAAGATATGCGCTAGGGAGGATCTGAAATAAAGAATACATGCTAAATATGGTTTCCGGGAGGTTTCCTAAGTGCTCAATGTCTAAGTTTTAGCAAGTTTGACTTCTATGGCATGTGGAAGACAACTTGCATAGAGTGGAATATTGGAAACTAGGCAAATAAGACAAAAATGGATTAATTAATGTCTAAGGTAGCTAACTATGAGTTGATTATTCTAACATAAACAAAGGCTAAAATATAGAATTTTACATCCATTATTCATAAGATATTATTAGAGTTAATATAAACACTTGAAACAAATAATATTTAATAAATAAAAAGAACAAAAACTAATAAGAAAAACAAAAACAAAACCAACCAAATTGTTGTCGGATCCTTTAAACATCCTTTAACTTAAGCTTATTTAAATCTTAATCAAGTTGCATTTAACCATAACTTTCACACCCACATAGTTTGTGGTTGGATCAAGTAGATAGGGATCAAATGGTTGAGAGATAGTTATAGAATGGAAAATATTTTTTATTCCTAATATTCTTCTAGTTAAATTGTTCACATGCCTAGCTACATGTTATCATTGACATTTTTCTTGTTATCCATTTATCAAGTATCATTTATTTTTTATATTCTTTTTTTTTATGTCTCATTCTTCTAGTTATCTGCCATGAATTGTTGGTTATCCATTCATCAACTACTAGTTATCAATGCATTTCTACCAGCTATACATTCATCAGTTAGATATGAGATATTTTTTATATTCCTTTTTCTATAATTGCTTATTTTGAATTTTGAACGACTGTCTTAGAATCAATCTCGACACTGTACTTGTCCTTTTCCTTATATGAAAAATATTATATGAAAAATCATAGGCTATAGTCCACCCCAAATCTCGAATAAAAACGTCTATCAAAGTAACAAGATAAGACTACCATGAAATGAATCCGTGCTATACACTTGTTACACCTTGGTCAAGCAAGTCTAAAATCCAAGATAATATCTAAATGCCTATGAACATAAATATCTATCCAGATAATTATTTTTTCTAATATCAATCAATGAAAAAGTTCTTTCTATATGACAAAAGAAAGATATACTAGTAACCAAACTTGTAACTAAATTTGGAGATAGCCAACAATGTTGTCTCACTACAATGAACCTTTCTTCCTAGTAAAGCATTCTTTAATAGATAGTATGAATGCCCATGTAAATGGAGAATTTCTACTAGATACCTACTGATTTCTTGGTTAAACATCATCAAACACCAAAACCAAATAGTCTCTCTTGTAGTAACTATGAACATGGTACTATTACTTGTTCTTGTCTACCTATGTAATGGGTTATCACTTAATGTTCAATATGTTATGAACTAAATTATATTTCATCTATTTTTTAATTTATGCTTTTGGATCTTAATGGTCATGAGGTTCCTTCCACCGTATTAATGACACAACCTTTTGAACAATGCACTTGTAAATAAGTTTTAGTTTTGATTGTATATATACCAATTTCTATTGCAATGCATATACAAGTTGTTGTTATTTCCTTAATTAAATCTATTTTAGTTTTCATTATTTTTTATACATTGAAAAAGAGCATCTACAAAATCATAGATTCTGCAGCTACTCCATATTTTTTTTTAGTTTGGATGTATTTTATTGTTTTATTTTCACGCCATGGAATTATCATTTATGTTTTGGATCACGATGCATCTGGAAATTTGAAGCTTGGTTTATGGTTGGTTACGAAGATGGTTATCTAGAATTATCACGATATCACTGATGGACATTATCAACCACCAGTAAGCTACCAAAGTGAGAGTAGCAGGATTTATTTAAGTGTTTTCATTTTGGCTATACTAGAACGCACGATATAGCATCCTGAAACTGGGTCGGCTGTCGTTTTCGGTGTGGCTGATGCATTGAAGCATGGACTCACAGATATCACAAGCCACTGGTTTTGGTCTTATGTAGTTCAACTATTGCAGCTATTCTTCTAGGATTCAATTTGGTGCCAACAAGTAAGCTTTATTTAGTGTTGAGATTCTAAATTAATGCAAGGCTTTCAATACTAATGAAAATGTTGGATCAGGTAGGAGGGAGGAAGGAAGAGGGGAGGGAGGGAGCAGAGCTTCTCTACTCCCTCTCTTTGTTCCTCCTTATATATATTTATTTAAATGAACATATAGTGAAATTGTGATGGGATTGAAAGGAGATCTATCTACACTTCAAAGAAAGGCCCGCTCCATCCAAGTTATGAAGCTTCTATTTTCTTGGTTTTAATTTATTTATATCACTTATTTCCATTCATAGTTCTAGATAGTTGTGTGAGTATTTTGTTGCTCTTACTACATAGGAGTTATACGTGCACTCTTGAATAGAATTTAGATCTGAATTTTTTTTGAGTATTTCCAACATTTCTATATCGAGACCTTAGAACGAATATATTGGGTTAAAAACTAAACTTAGCATATTTAGAATATGTATCCTTCCTTCATTTACAGATCAAGCTTAATAATGAAAATTTTATCTTCTTCAAATAGTCGTTTTGAGTTATGACAGCTCCATTCCAATTCATATTTATTATCTACAATTCAAATTTCTTTGGACAATAACTCATAAATCTCATTAAAAATTTATCATTTTACTCAATATTGAATTTCTTAGTTAACAGTGCATGTTCATTTTTCTAGAAGAAGAATTTCTTTGAAGTGTAGATAGATCTCCTTTCAATACCATCACAATTTCACTATAATTTCATTGAAATAATTATAACATATATATAATGAGAAAGGAAAGAGGGGAGGGAGCTGAGAAGCTTCCTTGGCAGAGGAAGGGAAGCTCCCTTGGTAGGCAAAGAGTTTCCCAAGACTGGTGGCACTATTCTCAGAATCGCACTCTCAGAATCGCGCCACCAGTTATGGCCGACTCTTTGGCTGCCAAAGAATCTGAGCCAGATCTCAGCTCCCCTCTTCCCTTCCTCATTATATATATCAAAATCGATATATGCATAACAATAAAACTCGAGTAAAATGATAAATTTCTTTTATTATCAAAACTGTACATTTACACATAGAGTTCATCGTTATTTAGGCAGGTCGAGTTCATTCCTCGGATACCTCATAACAGTTTTTCATTAAAGATAAGAACAAACTCCTTAAATAAGCATTGTAATACTTTTGTGGTTTTGTTCATCGGTTGAACCGATTGATGAAAGCTGAGTTAAGTGGAATAATTTCCTTCGATCCTGTAGCTGACAGTGATCTGTCACTTCTTTCCAACGATATCAAATTTTAGTTCTTGGTTTTAAGAGCAAAATCTCTGAATGGTATCGAATTACCCTTAGAATTATTCAATGCCCACTTGCAATCTTTGATGACATATGATCTCAATCTTGTTGTGAAGATGTGGATAACCCCTAACTATAAATGAAATAAAATTCCTTCACCTTTCATATTCCATTCCGACATATGATATAAGAGTTACATTTTATTAGTTCTCATGCGTAATAATTCTTCGCTGCAAAATACCCAACGTCATATTCCAAATTAT